>DWHO01003848.1:0-11591 GCA_018247575.1 Eurytides lysithous rurik
AACGGTAGCAATAGTTTTCTTGCACATTTGGTTAAATTTGGGTATTTGATTTTTGTTTCCTCACAAAACCATGTCATGGCTCCTTTTATAGTAAAAGAAAAGTAATAGTAAAGTTTTAGACTCATCATTTTGCAATTTTGCGAGTTCTTTTCGATACTGCATACTTGATATATCAGACAAATCTACTAACATTAGCAGCATCATCCATGCTGGAAAATTTGTTTTTAATCAGTCCATTTTCGAATTGCCCCCCTTAACAATTAAATTGCCCCCCTGTGGGACGTGGGCCCCACGTTGGGAAACACTGCCTTAAGGTGTAAACAAAAGTATTGATTAAGAGATCTTCTAAAGAAAGAGTGAAATGGGATAAGTAACATAAGTAAGTAATAATATCTTATATGTATATATTAACCTATACGTTCTCTTGGCCACAAATGCTGTAAGGTATTTAAAACGTCGAAAGTTTTAATTACAATAATTATACAATAAAATCGCTAAAATAGAAACAAAAGTAGGCCTGTAAATAAGCTTTAAAAGGTCAAAGAGAAAAGGAAACAATTAGTACACCTACAGTAAAAATCCGCAAATCCGCATATATCGAGTTCGAACTCGCTTGAGGGTAATGTGTCAGGGATATTTCTTGAAAACGACATATTTCTCCTTGATGTATCTACATTTACTTGATTTATTATGGATAATCCATAAAATTAATATTCAAATATTTAAAAGAAATTTTTTTTTAAGCCTGAGTAAAACAATACAGCACTGTGTCACTTTAGCCATATCCCGATGAAATAAAAAATTGAATTTCATGGAAATTAAGGCAAAATAAAAACTTAGTTGTTAACTTTATAAATAAGACTCTGGCTGTGAATAAGTCTAAGAGATTGAATTTTGAATAATTAGCGCACAGTAACATGTCAGAAATACAAAAAAATGACATTGTAGAACCAATGTAAAGACGTCATTTTGATGTCTAACCCGACAGACAGTAGAAAAAGATGTCCTGTTTAAATTTAACAGCACATTAAACAGACTTGTATGTGGCTTTATACAATAAAAAACGCTCAAAAGAAAATTACGAGTATTACTTGATATCCTGCCTTCCCTGGATACGTATTCCCATTTAAAAATAAACATTCCTATTTGTTTTATTTTGTTAGTTAATTCTTTATTAATCATAAATTTAATATAAAGATGTTTTATATAGGTTGAGTTAGTATTAACAGAAAATAATCCAGCAAAACTAAACTTTTCTTAATGTGTAAAATTTTATTGGTATTGGAATTTATCGAAGTATTGAACGTACAAAGCCGCGTTTAGCCACGTCTGATGAAGCCTTAAAACTGACAATCCTATTAACATTTTATGCAGGAGCTGTCTATAACGAAATACAATATCTGCTGGTGGTATTCGAATATTCTCGGAAACCAAAAACATTCTTATTATTATACGACTCTGTTCAATAAGCACTTATTTATACTATAACCTATTTTCAGATTTGTATGTAACAAATGTCAAGAAATAGATAAGAGTGAGATTTAAGATATAAATCGTATAGATTTCACTATCTGAACATGATTTGTCCATGACTGATGATTTATATGCAAAGCAGGAAGTTTTATCATTGGTATATCTTGTTGTAAATATCTTTCATTGTTCTAAATGTAGGCTTTAGTATTAGCGTACTTAATAGTTAGTACGTCGAAGAAACTAAGGTTTTTGATAACAATATATTATTAGTTACACCCTTTAGCTGTTATAGCTACTGAATTGTTAACATAAAAATTGACAGCTTTACTTATTTCTGATGGAGTATAGCGCTATCTAGTAATGGGATTAGGTAAAATTAAAATTTTCGATTAGTTCGAAGTATCATTTTCTACTGTACGTTACATGGTAGGTATTGCTCGACCTATTGAATTAGGTGAAAGTTATAACTGCAATTTTAAAAACGCTTTATATGAAATGTCGTATGTGAGATATACATCTCATAAAGAGTTGAATCATGATATATCGCGTTTGCCTCTTAAAGAAAGTTCTATACTAGAAAATAGTTCCGGCATAGAATTTTCTTTAAGTGGGAGATTTCTAAGTTATAAAATTTGGTATTGGCTGCTTCTTTTAAATGGAATTTACAAGTTGTTGTTGGAAGTTTTCTTAAACCCTTTATCTTCAACGGATTATATTGCTAAGTGTAGTTCATAAATTTTGTTAAAGTGTGAAACTGAAAAACTGTTACACTTTAAATTTCCCGTTCGAGTGCTCCTAAGCCGCTCTGTTCTTTTTGACGTAGCGCTATCAGTTTGTTTTTTTAATAACTTGTCACTTGTCGCCGGTTGATTGATTGGCAAGGCCGACTTAGCCTGGCGATGGAATAATTCGTACGAAGTCGCGACGGTAATGAACGTGACCTTCAATTTTCTTTTGAATGCACAATTTTCTTCGTCTCACATATCCACGGAATGAACTTGACTTAAACAACAATATTCTGTTTTAATACGTAACATATATGTATACAAATAAAATATTTTTTCAAAGATGTATTGAATGTGGTCCATTTCCTGATCTTATGAAACATAGTAAAACTATACGGATCTTTAAATCAGGGACTACTTCAGACCCCAACAATTTTAGATTGGTATCCGTTCTTCCTGACGAAAAAATAGATAAAATAAACTATTAACATAATTGAAACAAAATTAAATGAATATTAAATGAGTTGAATAATATTTAATAGATAAAATATTTAGCTTACTTTTTTTTAATTTAAAGGATATTATTTTCTTATGCCTTGCCACCGTTAGAAACTAATGGTTAGAAAAAATCAAGAGATGGAGAAAATAAATTGTAAAAAACCAAATGCTTCGCTGTATTGTATCAATTGTTAGATCTATATTATGTGGTCTTCAATTTTGCTTTAGCAAACTCGTGATTTAATATTATTAATATATTTTAAATATATGACAAAAAAGACAAGACACTTTATTGTCCCATATTCCACTTCATACTATACTAATGTGTCAATCAATTAGATAGGCTTTTGTTGTTATATAAAAGATTTACTGTTCAAATCGAAACATATCAAATAACTGAGTCGTGGTGCTAAGACAATCATAAATTCGATTCTTGTGCTATAAGAATAATGAGTAAAAATACCAAGCCATCATCTTTGTAAACTATTCCCTATATTATACCCTTCAAGTGTTTTTAAGTTATTTTTAAAATTCAAACTCTTATATCAATAACCACATTTAAAAACTCTTGACTCCGCCGTGCCATGCCTTCGGCTACTATCACACTTATTTTGTGTAGCCTTGATTTTTGGAGAGAAAAGGACGTTGATTATGTCACAAGGGAGATTGTAGACGGCGTTAAAATATCATATTTTTTAATTTTGTTTTAAACTAAAGCGTTTAGGTTTTAACAAATAATATTTCAATCTAAATTTACTTGGCCAAATTCATTCGGCCATGTAATCATCGGACAAGCGTGAGATAGGAACAAAAGAATGAATATTATTTACATTTGAAATCTTTTCTGTTCGTGAAGCGGAATTACATAGAATGCTTGTGCTGCAATAAATCATTAGCCTTTTGCGCAGTTTCCTACATCGCATTCAATATTATTTCATTACCATCGGTACGTTGTTCACAAAGATATTCAAATGAGCCGTGTGTCTCATAGAGGATCAGATACGTAGCGAGTTTCTTTTGTAACTATGAAGGGGTGGCAAAGGATCGTGCGGGAGCCAGCCTTGCGACAACTACGCGTTATGCTATGTTTAAATTAACAAAGCCCTGTTAATCTCATTTAAATAGGTGATTTCTATGTAAATAGCGCAATGCAATCATTTGTTGATGCCTGTAAATAGTGTGTGTATAAATTTTGTACTTACAACGCGTCGGAGGAGGTTGATATGCGAGTCGAGATTTTGTTTTCGAGGTTTTATTAATGTTGCACTTGTACTAAATTACTGAAACTGTCATAATTAAGGAGACGATATTACAGAAATTGAATATATACATAATTAAGAATGCGAGATATAGCAGAGAGTATATAATAAGGAACGTTTTTTACCACAGTTTATTTTATATAACCATAGACCGTCACAGAGAGTTATCTATAAATAAATATTAAATCGTATAAATAAAAAAATATACTTTCGTTGTATATTTTTTTATTTATACGAACTTTTTATTTTTTTATTTTTACGTAATAAAAGAAAAGAATATATTTAAATGTTCAGATACGCTTTATCGATTTTTATCAAATATTATTTAACGTACCTACATATGTTAAGTGTTTATGTTACACCGTAGTTTAAAGATAAACGCTGTTGTGAAATTTAGTGAAGTAAGCAAGACGAATCTATTTGTCGTCTGTGTGATGTTAATCGAATACAATATTTTACCATGATAAGATTGTTCTGTGGCTCCGAAATGGGGGAGCAATAATAGATTTCGTTTTTGCTTAGTAGAGTAGTAGACCAAGGTGCAATAGGAAAATACGCTATCGCACCTTGGCAAGGTAATGTAAGATGTTCAAAACTAAACGTACGTTTGAATTTTTGAAACTGTTATTTTCTTTTCATTTAACAATTCTTGGTGATATTTCATTCTTAAAATATATTAAACATTTCAGTGTTATGTCACCTAAAGATTTGCTTTTTATTCCTTAAAATGCAAATTTTTTTTATTTCGGCTTTTATGTAAAAATGTATATTTCTACATCAAAAAAAAATATTTAGTGGTTAGGACTGTTGCTAGATCTTATCTTATCTTAACTGACGTTGACGCTTTTAGCCTATGCGGCTCTGTAAAGCTTCAACTATTGCTAGACTAATTTTACACTTACACAACTACATTACAGCCTTAGTATGATTCTTTTTCATTAACAAAAAATTTTATTACATTGATAGAAATATTTTATGTTGTGAGGACGTTTTACATACATATATCTCACACGGATAAAACCCAGATACGAGACAATTATCTATAGTTCGTACAATATTCACCCCGGGTGGGAATCGGACCTACACTCAGCAACCACGTTTTTAGAAACATGGCACAGTAAAACAGCCAAATAGTCGGTATTAAAAGTTCAGTGTAAAGTAACCCGGTGAGTGCGCCGCGTACGCGTGAACATTTGTACACAAATTTGTGCGCAAACATATGTTCCGCACGATTGGGTGTCTTTCTGTAGATTGGCCGCCGTAATAAACAGGTGGTACAACATTATTGTTATAATTATTACTTTATTGTGGCGAAACATTCATGCAAATATCTGTAAGGTTTTATCTAGGGAAATTTAGCCTGAGTTGGCTTGACGGTGATTGCCGCCTGTCCTTGAACGCCTAAAACACCAGAGATTTTCACGTAGAAGAGTGCCCTGCCTAACTTACCCGGCGAAACGTTACACCTATTTTAAATTGTTTACGATGTCAGTAATAATTCGTCAATCGGGGGCTAACTAGTGGAAACCAAGGTTCCGATGGGTTTGACTTATAAAGCTTATGTAGTTTTTAAAACCAACCGTACAAATATTATTCAGTAGTCAGATTAGCGTTGGTTAGGCCAGCTAGTTATGACAAATGTTGTTATGAAATCATTTTGTTTGATAATTTCTGGATTAGTTTGGTTTTCAATAATGGTGCAATGGATAGAATATGAGCTGTTGATGCCCTAGACGTATATATAATTTAAATTTTGAACTAAAACATTGTAGCAGCTATATCGCTTTTATTACTGTATCAACTAAGTGCTCAAGAATTCTGTTGTCATCATTAAACACGATGCAGTTAATGAGAAGTTAATCTGATCATTTACCACAACTTTTATTACGGTTGAAGATTTTATAAATCTAAAATCATGGCCCAAGGAAGTGTAAAGGGAAACGAATTTGACAAAAACACCATAAAGAGCATCGCAAACATTTCTGTTCAGTGAATCCAATCTTTGTAGGTTTACTACTATTTGATCGTCGCAAATCGTTTGAGAAAAGAAAGCAATAAGTCGAGCTGACAATTTCTCTGTTTATTTAGGGCCGTATTGGAGGAAGGAATCAGTTAGCGATCCCCTGGGGTGCAATAAGCTTAACTCCTACGGACTAACAGAGATGTCTTTGGTCAGAAGTGACTTCATATAATCTTTTGTGGTATTAAAGTTAAATTGTTATTATTAAAATGTTTGATAATACTTTAATAACATAATATTTTTCCACGCAGAATATTTCGTGAAATCGTATGCTAATCTTGCACTTGAAAATAGGACCAGTTTTTTTAACAGTTTTTAATAGTAAGCAAAGTATGATCGTTAAATAAAATTTAATGTGAATCGCACCCCTGAAGATAAAGCTTGTTAGATAATCTCTCAATTGGTTGACACCAATAATATTTTAAACTATTATACATATATAAATTATAAAAATTGTTGATTAATTTCTTTTTTCTTTTGTTAAAAATTTTAGTTGTATATTGGATATGGGATTGTTGACGTAATTATTAGTGTGTACACTTTAACAATACTGCATGTATCAATTTAAATATGTGCGCGCACATTTAAAGCATAGTAACACAGGATAATACTGCAAATATGCTTAGTAATGTTAATATTTTACACATTTCAGACCCGTCAGCAGATAGTAACAGCATCCATCAAAAAATTCTGTGACGTTGTCGACGTTTGTACGTGAAAGATAAAGAGTTTATTTTAAGCTTTCCGATCAATTTGATTCGTGCCTTTCTTCTACTTAACTAACCACGTTATTATACGTATTCATTTAATTTATTACTTCAGCCCCAATTATCACTGTGAATGCACTTGCATGTACGCCGTTTTATTATTATAGTAAATGCTATATTATTACAATGTTAATAATTCGGTGATACATATTACATGTCTATAAATATCTTTGCGTAAGATGCAAGTGTACGTGTTTAAAGTGTCTCACAGTGACGTCAATAGACTATTACGCTTATCTCCTTTATCCCTTTAACATAATAGTTTCAATTGTAGTTTCCTATTGACTAATTTTTATACTGAATATTCAGTACAAAAAGAACGGCTTGTTTTATATGCTTGTGATCTTTCGGATTCACATCGCAGAATATAACACCCGATATTAGATGGTAGTGAGAGAGGTGCTTGTTAAGATATTGTTGTGGTGCACTCATAGTTGGGTGTACTTTGTATATGTAATTTAAGGTTTGTAACAACACAGGTATGATGATTGCTGAATTCGTTTTTAATAAAACAAAAGTCATGTATAGTTCATTTTTCCTTAATGCTACAAACTATACAATTTTAATTTGATCTTCATACAATGCTCGGAATTAGTTTCGAGTTCTGCTTATTTAATTAACTTCAGGGTTACTCTATATTAAGTATGTTCTAAGTCGCTTCGAGATCAGAAATAATGTGTATAAAAGGTTGTTTTGTAAGTGAGTATTATTAGAAAATCGCTAGCCGCTTCTAGTCGCTTTATTAAGCGTCAATGATATATCCGCGCAGGGCGGGCGGCATTTTCAGTCGAGGGCGGCGCGCGCGCCCCAGTCTACTTCCGTCGCCCGCACCCGCGGTCTCACTGGCTCGCACTTCTCTATTGCAAACTTCAATCGTTAAATGTTGCCGAAGTTTTCACATCCGAACATGTTTTGGTTCAGACGAAACCCGCAGTATATCGAACTTGTTTAAACCATAATTGTTTTCTAAATTTCGTGCGGGGTGATGTTTGTTACGGTTTAATAACTGGCCGAGAAAGAGGGTTTTTTGATCGTCAATCATGACGGAGAAGCTGAACGAGTACCAGGGAGTCGCGGGCCGACTGCATTCTGCGAAGGAACGGTATCGGGAGAGGCTGGCGCAGTGGAAGGAGGAGCATCCGAGAGGAATCAGGGAAGTTGTGAGGGAGACTTTCTTCGGTATCCCATCGTCTGACGATGCACCGGAGCGAGTTGCGCAAGATGGCGATATCGGCGAATACAACGATTTGTTCAGGTGAGTAATTTAATAATCGTAATGACCACGAAAATGTTACCTTTTTAATTGAATTAAAATTGTTGTCATTTTATAGCGTTTTTTACCACAGAATTGTCTTCGTGAAGGTCTTTAATTTGAATGGGCATGTTTTAAACACGGAATAATAAAATTACGAAGAACTATTGAAAAAATAGTTTGGCCAGTTGTTTGTTTTAATTAGTGCTATGTTCTGTGATTTAGACGGAAAAGCCGATTGGAGTTGATGAGGATATCAGCTGCTGTGATGGGCATTGAGTTCTCGTACGCTGGCGAGACCGCTTTCGTGTCGCCAACGCTGCTCCAAATAGGGGTGCCACATCAGCAGATGACGCTCGTTTGGGCGCTGTCACCCCTAATCGGATTTTTTATGACACCACTTCTTGGCTCACTTAGCGACCGGTGCAACTCGAGGTTTGGCAGAAGGAGACCGTTCATAGTCCTTATGTCTATCGGAGTGTTTTTAGGTAAAAACTGTTTATTTACACTTTATTATTTACTAAATAATATAAAAAACTAAATAATATACCATACTGCTGTAAAACGATTAGGCTTTAAAAACCTACAGCATGGATATGTCAGCTAGTCCAACGATAACGTCCTCACAAAAGTTTAACGTGAAGTAAAAGTAGCGTGTTAAAACCAGTAAATGTTCTTCTTATCTTATCTTAACTGACGTGGACGCTTTTAGCCTATGCGGGTCTCTAAAGCTTCATCGGATCGCCTAATCCGTGGAAATGCTAGTTTCCACGAATTGGAGTAAATGTTCATTGCTTCAAGCTGCGAGCACGACAGTAGTAATATTTATAGCCTTGCGTTAATCCGTCCGACAAATCAGTCAAGTGATGACACTTGATTGATCATTTGATTTGTACGTGGTAGATTGGGCTGGTAATTTTTTTGGTTCACAGCACTGTCAACTATTTTACCGCCGAGCAATAATATTCCAGTTTGAAGGTCAGCCAGCGCATGGGTAATTTATTGGGCATAAAGATATATCTGGGTTTCGATAGCTAATGTCATGCAGTTTTGAACCAGTGTAGTCTGAGATATTGTGTGGTTTTATGTTATAACGTGTGCCCCTTTTAATCAGACACACGACACGCTCGTTTCATCACTCAATTCCGTTAAACTTGTAATATAAACATATAAAATTAAACTAGATGCCTATATAGGTCAACGACAATTTTTTTCTCCCATATAAAACTGATATGAACTAATTAAATTTAACTAATGAATTGATATATGAAAATAAAACTGTATTAAGTAACATCAAGATATATTAAAAATGTATTTGAACTTTTAGTGGATCAATAAAAAGTATTTTATTAACGATTGAAAAATTGAGCAATATATGTATAGTGAGAGTATGAATTAATAGTGGGAATAGAAGAATGGTTAGGATTGCTTTTTTGCTACTATCTCTTTATACAAATAAACGATTACGAAACATTTAATTAATGATTATAAAATATATTAAAACAGTAAAAATATTTATAAGCTTACATAGAAGGGATTCAAATACCATATATAAAATCGTAAGAAAAATAAATGTATCAATATATTTAATGATTAAAAATTGTTATAGTTACAATATGCATTTACTTTATGAATCTCCGAATCAATTAAATTACGGCGGAACTACAGTGTAAAACCCTTTCACTTATTATTGTGCAGTGTTACAAGAGAAAAACTTTCTTTATCGTATGGCGTAGAAAGTGAAAATAAAACTGTAATTGCAGGTTTGCTCCTTGTGCCGAATGGGGAGGCAATAGGCTATGCAATGGGTGATCTGGGCACTGTGAACAGGACGGAGGTGCCGGCCGTTTTGGGGCCCAGGAGCTCGGCATTAGAGACTACAGGCACCAGCCACCACCCCTGGGGCGTGTTCTTCACAGTGCTTGGCACGGTGTTTTTGGACTTCGACGCCGACGCGTGCCAGAGTCCCGCCAGGGCTTATCTCCTTGACGTGACTGTTCCAGGTCAGTGCTGTTTGCGCATTTCTCGGTTTTGGTGTTAATTGAATACATACGTTTTGTTGTGAGATCTTTCAATAAACAATTCGTAATTCATTCACTCCAGATGCTGAGGTGTTATTGTTCTTTTTTTGGTACGATTTTTTTTGTTTGAAAAACAAAGATAAAGAACGAAAGCAAGAAAATTTTAACATTTTTTTAAAAGCTAAACCGTTAGTTTACAAAAATACGTCACTAAACTTTGTAAGCAATTATAGATAACATAGTCCTATATAATGGCATAGAACTATTTTTTATTGACTAAAAGTCGTTTAAAAAAAATTTCAAGCAGGGTTGGATTGCATTATTAACTTTATTACCAAGGTGCACAACACAAGTTCCCGATCAATATTACACTTACAATTGGTAAGTCGTCGTCGTTTTAGACAAATCCTCTAAATATCGAGAATATAATTAAAATTGCAAGCTTAAATTCAAAATAATATAAAATATCCCATATTGGTACATCTGCATCTCTTTACCACAAGCTAAATCGTCACACTTTAACATTATTTTTATAGGCATACAGTAGTAGATAATTCTAATCTGAGGAAAAATGCTAATTCTAATTATGACACTCTAATAAATGAGATACAACAAACATTTTAGCACAGCAAACATGAAATTGCATAGCAAACATAATAAATGTTTATGCAAGGCCCACTTGCACATAATCTATTTATAGAACAACTTTAATTTCGTTACAACGCTAATAATATCAAATCGGTATAAATGTTGACATATCATTTAACGTTTATTGACTAAGTACTCCAACTTCGTTCATCGTTTGAACTGCTTAATTATTAGCCTCTTTAAGCTTGTAGTTAACAATATTTTAAGTGAATGGTAAAAAAAATATATTTACCTAAAATAGGCAAAAGGAGGTTTTTCATCAAATAAATAGTAAAATAAGATCTGTATCAAAAAAATATACAAACGAATATCTTACTTTACAGCGTTTATAATCACGAGAGATTTAAGCGTTCTATGTAAAACATAATAAAAATAAATTGATGAAAAATACAGAAAATAATTTCTATAGAGAAATGTATATTTGTATATTTTGTATATTTTCCATAGAAATTTATAGGTTAATAGGTACTTGGGCCCCATAACAAATAATATAGAATATAGAATTCAAGCACCCTAATACTCCAATATGTCAAAACAGTGTGAGCTCATACTGCAAAGATCAAGAACAAAAAAAACTTTTTTATAAAAAATTAATTAAGTAGTGATATATTTGAGTAGACACGAACGAGAAACTTTTATGGGATTAATTCTTTCAAATTTTTTTTTAATGTCACAGTTGTGTATAGTCTGGTCATAAATACTGTTACAATGTTTGTGACAGAAAAAGGTCTGGCCGTCCACGTAGTGTTCGTACGAAAATGGCGATCAAAGCAGCAAGGGAAAGAATTCCAAGAAATCCTGTCCGAAAGCAAAAGTTTTTTTAGGGAGATGAAGATAACACCTAGAACCATGTCGCGTATTTTAAAAGATGACTTAGGTCTTGTAGCCTATAAGAGACGCACTGGTCATTTCTTAAATGATAATTTAA
>DWHO01003849.1:0-11590 GCA_018247575.1 Eurytides lysithous rurik
TGAGGTCGTGGTACTGATCCGGTTCGAGCCGGCCCATTCAGCAGCGGGGGCAGCTGCGTGGCTCTACCACCGCAAAAAATTAGTATTTAGTAGTAATTTAGTAGGGTAAGCCGGGCTTTCGGGCTTGTAATTTAGTACCGCCTTTGGATACGAGCTGTTGTTTCGCATGCCGAGACATACTTCGGGTAGCACCAACTCCAATTAAACAGTATCCATCATTAACAGAAGCAAAAGTTTGTCGATACATCTCCGAACATCACATCTAAGTGAATTGTTCACGTATATGCCTTACTATATAAAACTGTTTTTTTTGTTTTAATAATAATGCACTGCACTGTTGTGTGCCGACCCTACCTAGTGGGATAAGGGCAGGAGAAAGAAGAAGCACTGCACTGTTGATTAAGATTATATTTTTAACTTTGTCCGAATCTTCAATGAAACATCAAACGAAAAGAACGCTAGCGGTGTCAATATAAAATGAATACTTACACATTTATGGCACATAACTGCTTTACAAAATGGAGCATCTAATAGATCCAATACTAGAAACGAATACCGAAACTAACGTTCATTTAATATTAAATTACATTTAAATTACGAACACTCTGCATATTGTGGCAATACACCGAAAGTTATTAAATAAAATTTAAAAAATATAAAAAAATCTTATTCAATTTTATTTACAATGGCTTAATACCATTTTTTTTATATAAACAGGCGCTGCCACTGTTGTAGGATGAATGTCTTGTGTTATAAAGGCTTTTTACATTATACACAAATTACACATAGTCAAACGCCCAGGTCGGGAAAAATATCTCTTCCAACAAATATCTATTCCCTGATGGGGATCGAATTCACGACCTACCTCGCCGAAGCCAAAAGCTTCTGCATCCGGTGCTTGTCAATGAAATCAAATTGTGGCTTATGACAGTTCTAAAACAATCCGTGCGGTTCCGTTTGTTGAAATTATTTCAGTTATGCCGAATGTTGTTCATTGTACATTTATAGTTAATAATATATGCGGTTATATCTTATCAACGGTTCAATTTAATCTCGACCCGTTTAACTATACACGATGATCGATATATGTACTTTAAAAGTTGTTAGTTTCTTTTAAAACACAGTACAAAATTCTATAGAATTGCGCAGGGCAGAAATTTTCATCGCGTTTTCTGTGAGCTACAGGTTGTACCCAAGGCTTCATTAATTGTCGAACTTTTTGTACAGACAGCCCTTTGTGTCGCCTACCTTTTACAAACGGGATTTACCGTTTGCAATGCCAGGAATTATTTCATAGAATTTCCGCGTTTCTGGGAACATTTTACATTTATTGGCACACTCAGTCCATTTCATGAATGCCTTTTATGCCAGTTCTGGGAGATGCTCTTTGTGATATTTGTACAAATTCCTATCTGTGATATCTGTATATATATGTACATATCCTTATATGTGTATATTCATATCGATATTGGCTCGATTATTATTAACATTAAAAGCGATTTAGTTCCGCCTTTATTTCAGAAAAGATTGTTTGAATCCTAAAAATAAAATTTACACCTTTGAAACATTGAAATTATGGCTTTCTCATTAAGTTACTCAACTTATAAACGTAAATTGCATTGTTACGACAGATAAAACATACTGCAACGCGACACACGACACCTATTTGTGTTGGCCTCCTACGATAGCTGGAATGACTGCATCACAGAATTGCCCACCCGCACGCCTTAGTGACACTTCACGTGAGTATTATACATTATCTTCGATTGAGGTAGATTATTAACGGTGATAGATCCACGGACTAGCTTCTACTGAGTGCGTTGGTCGGCTCGAACGGGGCTAGTACCGCGACATTACAAAGTGTTTTGTAAGGTACCCTCGCCCTCCTCTTAAAGACCGGCACCGGTTTTGCAAATTCTTTCGTGCTTTGAATGTCCGTGGACTGCGGTGACCGCTTAATATCAGGTCGTTTGCCTCCTAACCAGTCATAAAAAAGGTGCAACAGTTTCACACGATTATGAAGAGGAAAGTGAAACAAATTAATATGATTGAACGGATTCTGCTATGAAACTCCAACAATGGTGAGCTCTATAAAAAAGTTAGTATCAGCCTATTCGATACAACAATGTATAAGTCAGTGTTTACTTTCCAAAAAATATAATTACATAATTTGAGTCTCACTTACAGATATCGCTAACTTTTTCTTCAGTTTGTATATAGTAATCTAAATGACATGAATCTCGATGACAAATGAACTGATCCCAGACTCTCATATGTAGAACATGGAAACTTATAGAATCCTACCTCCACAGATGCCAATCAGCAAACCAACTGCGCGGTTTATATTACAGTGAATAAACGTTTGCGTAGACACAGATGCTCTCACTCTTCTTCTATTCCCATAGTAGACTCCTCCAAGTCACTGTTATGTGGCATCAACAAGAGGCAGGATTGACTTTTTACTTGCCCATCCGAAGCATGGATCACCTTACTTTTCAGGATTTTCCTTGCTGCTCAATCCATGATGAGACAAAACACAAAGTAACTGCCTACCGCGGGATTCGAACGCACGACTTTAGATTTGTAAAGCGCCGACCTATACCACTAGACCACGGAGGCAGTCAGTAGAGAGTGAGAGTCAGGTATTAATTCGAATCAATTTTTCTCTTTCCCTTTCTAATAGAACATGCATTTCGACGCTGCGGAGAGTCGGGACATTGGCTAGGCAGACATCCCTCGGTGCCAAGTCCTAACGGATGGACGAATTACACGCCGTGTTTCCCGCCGGAAGTGCAGAATCTCTTCGTGAAGGTATACGAAGACGAGAAAGTCGCTCAGGTCGGTCTCATGATTTGCAAATACCATCCATAGCGACCATTCTTCATCGTCACCTAAAGTAACAAACTTGCAAAAATCATGACCGATGTCGTTGCGGCTTTAATGTTTGGGCGATATTACTTGATGTTGCTATGCCGTAGCCAATTGTATTAAGTTTTACTTTTATTTTTTCTAATTTCCACTGACCACGTCTTATTCTGCTAGCATGGTTCGCATTTGGTCGATCCTTGACCGACGAGCATCGCTCAAAGATCGACGGCGCATAATCAACACAAAGCTTCTCATTTTTAACACAACATAATCCGACCCCGTAGCGTAAGTTCCCGTAGATTTAGTTGATCTTCGTTATACAATACATCTTTCCCATCAATCCAGTTATGTTCAATTTCTGTATGTGCGTATTTTAGTTCCGTTATACTTTTAACTTTAAGAGTGCTTAGAGAAAAGCACGCTCTCCCTTTTTAAATGGAATGATTGTATTAAATGGATGTACTTTTAAGTGTTATAGCGAATTCATTTCTTATTTTTATTTATTTTGCGAGTATTTTTGCGTTAATATAGTTAATTTGGGGCGTAGTTTAGTTGCCTCGGATGTATTTTCTTTCCTAACATGTTACTTGATATTCGCAGGAAAAATTCGAGATCGCTGAGAAAACTCGCTACTTGGAAATAGTTGGGTTCACTGTCTCTTTGTTGGCGCTGATCATATCCTTGTTCATATTCTCCTACTTTAGGTAAGTTTAGATCGCGTACTTATATACTTATGATTGATCCAATTTTTTTTTGTATATATCGTGTAATTTGGAAAGTTGTTGGAACTAAAAGAGTAGTAAGCTCTATTGTTTCGTTGATAACTTTTAACACTGGGTAAAGTTAATTCAACACATTAACTTTTCTTGGCATTAAACATTAAATTATTAATTTAGAATCAACTAGTTATGCCTGACAGAGCACTGTTTACTTCGTCCTAATTAGTGCATCCGCAAAAAGTACAATGAAATACATATGATTTAAATAAAGAGGCAAATAATTTATGTATAAAAATAAAAAAGACAAAATGGATCTTTGTGGGACACCCGTCAGTATGACCCTGTACGTGTAGCCGATCTCTACCGGCTCTTTCGAGATTTGGGGCCGGAACCGAAACCGGTTTCATCCGATGAATGTGATCAGTGGGCCATCCACCTCCCGCCCCTTTTTACCTCTCTCACTCCCCCCCTACTCTGACTCCATTCCCACCATTCCTCCCCCCTCCCGCATCCTCCATCTTCTCCTTAAAAGCTGACAATGCATTTGCACGTTCTGTAATATCCTTTGATCGGTTGTCAGCCTACTCCATAAAAATAATTACTGTGCCCAGTTATTCCTCTAAAAATATCTTCTTTCAAACGAAATCATATTAATGCGGTATAATAAATACCCGTTTTGCCTGCCTCTGGATTCTGCAAATTCAACGCTTACAAAAATCTTATTCAAATAATGTATCTATATAAAAGAGTGCCTCGGATAGGCTAAAGAGCTTTAAGTCTACTAAATGCCCACGGGCGGTGTTAATGAGAAACCGTCGTATAGAACATAAAAACCTTCTCTTACCTCTCTAAAAATGGCAGGATGTGCAATTTTTAATCACTTTAGTACATCGGATGTCCGTTGGTGACGTTGATCGATAGTGGCAAAGGCATTTTTCCGGAGGGCCGGCGACTTATTTAAGAATTTATTTTCGCGAACACCCCTCATGAGCGATACGCTCGATCCGGTTAGGCGTGAGCTTTTCGCGAGTCAAAAGAGCTAATGTATCCTGTTTCAATTCCCGGAAACTCATATTTTCACACTAGTCGTCGGCGTCCGGGCAACTGTTCTATGTCTATCGTTAAACCGCTCACGCTGTAGGCCTTAGTATTTATTTAAACAAAAACCACGTGTGCTTATTAACCAGCAGAGGCATAAAGTAGTTCAACGCAATAACAGACCAATAAAATGTTATGTACATGTCATCAATCAACTCATCATGGTACTACACGTATTTTTAATGTACGAGTATCATACGTGATGAAGTTTTCACATTCGACCTTAGGATTTGATGAAGCTTTATCAGCTCCGTTAGTAAATTTCTCGGTTATTGAACATGGTGCTGTTAAGGGGCTTAACTATCTTCTCCAGAGGTATCTACACTTGTGCCGATGTTTTGATACCTTTTTCACAAAAATATGGCTCGGTCACTCCTTCATAGTTAACACCCCACCAAACCATCACTGAAGTCGGATAATGCCAACGTTGTACTTTGTTGACTAATTGGGAAGCTTCTTTAGAGCTTTCAGGATAAACTATATATTACAAATTTTAAATATAATATTGCTCAATCGTTCTCATCCGTAAACAATTTTTTTTCTGTGACCTCCCTTTGCGTACCGCTTAAGTAGTTGTTTTAATTTTAACACCCTATTCTTTTGTTAAATTATCATTTAAGAAACGAACAGGGCGCCTCTCCTAGGCTGCAAGTCCTAAGTCATCTTTTGAAATATGCGACATGGATCTTCATTTCCCGAGATAAAATCTTATGCTTTCGGACAGGATTACTTTGAATTCTTTCCCTAAATGTTTGATCGCCGTTTTTGTACGAACAACACGTGGACGGCCAGATTTTTTTCCGTCACAAACAGAGGAGATTTCATTGTACTTATCAATAGCCCGGTACACAAACATTTGACTAATACCAAGCGTAAAGAGAAATTTAGAAATTGTATTTGACAAAAGCCTCCGCAATAAAACCGCTGCCTAGTGCCAGCGAGGTCGCCTCACGGCTGGCATGATTCCCACTCCCGGACGCTTCGAAGGAAGCAACATTTATCGGCATCCACAAGCCAAATAAGCCCAGAAACCTCTTTTCCAGCTACCGGACCATAAGTCTACTCAGCAGTCTGGGGAAGCTCTATGAGCGTGTAATCCTAAAGAGGTTGAAAGATTACGTCTTCTCCCACGACATCATCCCAAACGAGCAGTTCGGCTTCAGACCGAACCACTCGTGTCCTCTCTAGATTCACCGCCTGATGGAGCATATCCTGAAAGGTCTGAACCAACCTCGTCCCTTCACTTCAGGTGGGCTCAACGATATCGCTAAGGTGTTCGACAGAGTCTGGCACAACGGCTTGATCTACAAGCTGTTCACACTTAACGTGCCAGACAATCTCGTGCATATCATACGAGCCTACCTGACGAACCGCACCTTCCGCTATCGACTAGAGGGCGTTTTATCCTCCACCCACCCCATCAGGGCCGCCCACCTCTCCTATTTTCGCTCTACACGAGCGACATTCTAGGGACCCTCAAGTCGAGCTCGCGCTTCTCGCGTACAACACCACTTTTATACGACAGACTATCTGCCCGTATAACAATTAGACTCCAATGATGCCGCCAACTGCCTTGGCGAATGGTTTCGCACTTGGAGAATAGACACAAAACCGGAGAAAAGTGTAGCTATACATTTCACTCGGGCTGTCTTCCTCACAAAACCCCTCATAGGTCCCGTCACCTGTGCTCGCCAGCACAAATAGCTTGGCCACATCACTTTCTACCGCCAACTTATTCCTTGGAAAAAGGCCAAGTATATAGTAGGTAAGATGTCCTTCAAAAAACACATAATAGCAGTCAGGAACAATGCCGCATACGTTTGCAGCCGTCTTCACTATCTGAGCAATTCATCGAGCAAAATGTTTTTAAGACACAAGCTCCTACTCTACAAAGCTTGCATCCGACCCATAATGTCGTACGCTTGCCAAGTGTTCGCGCACGCCAAACAGTGTCACCTGAATCGCCTTCAGGTGATCAAAGATCAATTCTTCCGCTCCGCCATCGGGGCGGAGTGGTATCAACACAACGTCGACCTGCACAGTGACTGCAGAATACCGACGCTGCGTGAGCACTTTCGCCATCTCCTTACTCGATTCTTCGATAAATCAGAACAAAAACCAAATCCTCTGGTGGCTGCAGCGGCAAACTATAAACAGGGTCCGAATGCGTCCGCGCTGAAACGTCGCCCGCGAAATACCTTACTCCACCCGATCGAGGAAGTGGCCGACAGCAATCAGGAACAACCGCCGGGTGTCCCTGGCTGGGGTCTGCACTCTCTACAACGTGAAACAGTAGGAAATTCAATGACTACACCAACACGTTAGGGAGAGTTCGCCTTCGAGCACGGCGAAACACTCATACCGCGTACACTAGATACACCCGGGTCCCAGGGCGGTTATCACCGCCTCCCGTTCCACCTGCCCGTTGTTTGCAATCAACAGTCGACGACGGCCGCGGTTCAGGTCCGTACATCGGACTCCGACTGTCTGTAGCCGACAGTCCCCAAATATTTTTTTAATTTAAATTTTGACACAACACGCGTGTCCTCATTTTCGTGGAAACTAGCATTTTCACGGGTTCGACGATCCGATGAGGATTTATAGAACCGCATAGGCTAAAAGCATCTACGTCATACAAGATTAAGATTAAGATTGAAATATTTATCCCTTCATCGAGCACGTTGTTTTTCAAATCGGGTACATTGAGATACCCGAGAAGGAAATTACTTTAATAAGGTTCTAAATTCTAAACAATTCTTTAAAAAAAATTCGGTGAAATTTGTCTCACCGGAGAACGGCTGCGACATGCACCTATTGTCAAATTAAACGCTCTAAAGCGTTTGAGGTTAGCCATATTTGGAATTAACATATAAAAGTATTACGGAAACTTACAATGTATATAAAAAGTATCATTCATTAAAATGTATATAAAAAAAATTTAATATGTTAACATTTGCAACGGCAACACATATTTTAGATGCGTTAAGTTATAAACGTGAGAATTGTAGTTATGAAAATCATGGTAATAACCAAGAATTTATATATTTTGTGTGAATTTATACAATGGATAACAGCCTAATGAACAACACCTCTGGCCCGCAGTTTTCACATGCGACCGATGTAACGAAACTGAACTTTTGCAGTCCGATGATGTCAATGTTTACGTAAACGTTTACGGTTGTGTAAACCTCGTTACTATAAGCTATCTCGAAAATATATTCAACCCAAATCTGTGGATTGATGTATATTAATGTATCCTGTATATGTATAAAAATGTAAATGTATAAATAAGTACGAAGCCAGTTGAAAAAGTATTTGTGGGAAAGAGAGGAAATAAACCGAGAGTTAATAATTGAAATGAGCTACGCGGCAGGGAAGCTACAAAAGAACCACGCTTTTTGTAGACGTAGGCGGTTGAATGAAGATAAAAACGACGGCGATATTTTTATTGCGATTAATTCGAGAATTAGATATTGAATATAAATATTAACATACCATTGTTATAATTAACACTTATTTCATTTGTGAATACGATTACGTGGTAACAAGAGGAACTGTTATATTAATATACGTGTAATAATTAGCAAGAGGCGAGAGAGTGTTCGCATCAAACTTAGATGGACTTATATCTCCGTATTAATAAAATGTATTGAAGTGATTGTGTATTTGTTAATGAGTTAGAGTAACGAAAGGTGTAAACCGTGCGCACAGACAAAGCACGTCACAACTGGCCCTAGACTCATCACCGACAGGCACACGATACACCTATCATAGATATAAGATATATCTCGATGCGCAATAATTTCTCCGGCAACATCGCTCTTCATACCGCTATGTAGCAGCTTCCGCACACTATTTGACGATAAAATAACTGTACTGCCACGCGTATGCATCACTGCATACATTTGCTAATTTATCAATTGATGAATTGACAGATATCGCACCACACCAATTCTGGCTGCGATTTCGGAAACCGCTGAGGTATCGGAGGGTGTTAATCAAACGATTTCAATCCTAGGCCTTTGCGCAACAAACGCACGAGGATCCACAAGAACCTGTACGCTGTCATGGTGCTGCAGGTGATAATTCGGCTGATCCTGTACGCCGACCAGGCGTACGTGAGGAGCTACCTGGGCGACGACCCGGCGGCCAACGCCACCAGGATGGGAATCGATAACATGGTGAGTCGCGGCGGGCTGAACTAACCGCGTTATGCCGGTGTCGGGGCGAAATCGCTTTACCGCACCGACCGTCGTCGCTAACTGATTTTAGATTAGACGCGTTACGACGTCCGACCGTTCTCGGCTAGGCGAAATAAACGCCGGCGGCCTGTTGCCTCGTAAATAAACAAGCGAGGTCCTAAACGCCCCGGAGAAAATGTTAGATATTCCGACGACGCGACTAACTACTGTCTACATAAAAAACTGAGTCTATTCTCTACTTAAATACGCAGTAAATAAATGACTTTATTGATTAGATTCCCTTTTAACAATTATCAGTTGTTCGATATCCAACAAAAAGCCGACGGTTCGTTTTATAAAATATTTAGGTTATTGAAAACTGGTCCGCCGGGGAAAATATGGGAAAGTTAAAATGTATATAAAGACCTCTTATATTTTCAAAGAAGACGTTGAAGAGCCCTCGAACGTGTAAAACGCCAACAAAGCATTTTCTTTTCAGTCGGTAACACTCCAATATTTTTAAGGTGCATTTTAAAATCCTTTTCTAGTTTTTTAAAAGGCATTATTACAAGTACTAAGAAATTATTGTTTATTAATGCTGTGCGTTGTAGTTTTAGTGCAGCTAGCGTACCTCTAGCCTATGTTTTGCTGTGTAAGAGTATTTTATTAAATATCGGAAATATGAAATTCGCATTCTTCGCGAATATTCTTCCTAAGTACAGCCGCGTCCAAAGTTTCTAGTGTACTCCTGTGTCGTGATATCGATGTACGTTCGATCTCCACTCCCTCTTGGTGCGGATGGAGGTTTAAGGACGAAACTTTGCAGTGAGAGGGCCTTGCAACTTGATATTCGTTGTTTTCTATTAGGTATTAAAGATCGCTGCGAGGTATTTGATAGCGAAACCTGTGTACTGCGTCGCGCGAATGCGCTGGCAATTTCTGCATAATTTTGTTTAACCATCCTTGTTGAAATGTACCGCGCTTTGTGTAGCATTAACTTATTTCAGTTTTCATTAATTTGTTATAATGTATCAGTGTCTATAATCATAATCGTACATTATTCGCATACATACAATCCGTCGGGCAGTGCTCGATGAGATTATAGGGTTGTCTATGATGAAAATACAATTAAATGAGCTATAGTTATATTAGATTGCGAAAAAGAAATATAGATATTTCTTTCTGCACCATCCAAAGGTTGACTGGTAGAAAATGCTATCGGTATTAAGTCCACCTTTATACTAAAATCGTACGTGTAGTTTAAATAGTATAAATAAAACAATACGTAGCTAACGCAAGTGATACAGAAACAGAAAGTTAATTCACTAGAGCTTAGTTAATTTGCTCGTGCATGTCACACGAATCTTGTGTATAGTGACATCAAATTGAATCCGGTCAATAGCAAATTTAAAACAATGAAAATAAACTACAACAACAGGCAACTCACCAGCGCTAAGCATATAGGGAAATAATATAAGTATCATTTAGAATTTCACCCGAGAGAAATAATGATCATTGAATTATTCGTAACTAACCTCTGATGGTATGCGGTGATGTATTCATTTTTACTATCGCCTTGATTGACGCAATGCGTATACAATGGCAGTGCGACACTAATGTTTGTTTGCAGCCGTACGTCTGCGAGGCCATGTACATGCTACTGGAATATACCATAACAGTGATGTTCATGTGGATGTTCATCGAGGGCCTGTACCTCCACAACTTGGTGACGGCCAACTCCCTGAAGGACCGGATACCATACGTCATATACTTCCTCGTCGGGTGGGGCTTGCCCGTTATCCAAATAGGTGTATGGGGTACCATGACTGCCCTCCATTACCGTCAATCCACCGTTAAGACGTGAGTAATTAGTTTTTTTTTTTGGACTTATATTAAGAGGTTCTATTGAAGTTAAATAAATATCGGCAAATCCGTGAAGTCATTATCAGTAAGATAATTTTTATATTTATATAAAAATGTATTCAATTAAGATCATACAGTTATTATGATATTTGCACTGTCAAAACAATGGCAGTGAAAATACTGAAAACAGTAGTAGGTAGTTATGTAAAATATTTTTTGTGATTTTATAAGGATAAGTAAATAGAAAAAATTTAAAGCCACATAGATGCTTTCAATATATGTAAATATTAGTTCGTAAATTTTTCCGCGCGTATTTTCTAAGCGAAATCTCTGGTGCTATTACAGTGTTATACAAACCAAAAATGTATACGAATTCCAGATACACAAATCCTTAAAAATTATCGGTAGTTCATACAAATATTTGGTAGCCGAATCGAACCCAGGACCTGCGGCACCTTAACCAATGGTATAGTAACCGCGCCGTATAGGTCGTTAGTTAGTATTTTGATATTTGTTTAAATTTATAGACCGGTAGATTATTTAGACCAACGCAAGCGATATGGCCATAAAGTACGATTCACAGCAAACATAATTTAACTAAAACTAAATTTTATAACACGGTAAAAAACAAATACACCTAGCTTATTTATTCGAGATACCAAGTCAGCTTCTCGCGTTTTATTAAAGGTGATAACGTCCAACAATAATCATGACGCGTCAAAATACTATGTAATCAAGATCCAGGAGTATCTGAATCCAGATTCTCGATAATAACGTCCTCCGGCCGAATCCGGCCACGGCGGCCGATTTACAAGAGATCAGCCAAGTGCGCAGGATATATTATAGTGCACAAGCGTTTGC
>DWHO01003850.1:0-11590 GCA_018247575.1 Eurytides lysithous rurik
ATATGTAAAAATGACGATTCAAAAGTGCTTGTAATAGGCCTATTTGAATAAACATAATTTGATTTGATTTGATTTGATTAAATATAATAATAATAAATTAAATATCACCATAAAGAGTTTTGATGGTTTAATACATTTACTCTATTTTTTTTTGTTGCAACTAGCAACGTAGTCACGGGGTTACAGAGCCGGGCATTATGAAGGCGCATTATTAATTATCCTCTGCCCCAGCATTTAATATTTCACTTGACTGCTGGAGCGTCCCCAAAAATCTCCGTATATATTTTCTCAGCCCCTTACAGGCATTTTAAAAATTCGTGAGCCTGTTTGCAATTCAGCTGAAACTTAATCTATTTTTAAATATCAATCAATTCCTCTTGAGTTGTCCTGCTTTTCTTTTTAGGGATTTTATCCCCGAATAATAGGATTCATTGTTTTAAACTTTTGAATACTACTTTTTAAATATACTTATTTAAGATTTCATCAATTTTATGTCGACAACGTAAATGGAATGTAGCATATTTTTATGGTTATAAAGCCAAACCATTGACAGTGGAAAACTTTTAAATATGCTAGTTAGTGGTACTATTAAAACATTTTAAGAGTACCACTAACTAGCATATTAAGTTAAATATTTGTTATGAACTTATAGCGTATTTAGCATTAAAATGAGGAGTAGTAAAATTCTCATTATACTTTGTAATTAAGTTCCTGAAAGCACAAAACGTATTTACTTTTTATATTTGAGTTGTTAATTTTTCTGCTTCTGGAGTAAAGATTATTTTGATAGTCTGGCTGCAATAGAAAATATACTTACAACGTTAACAATTGTGCAGGTTTGGTCTCATACAAAAACAAAGTGGATTAAGTTTCATCCCAGTAAAATTTATGTTTAAAAATTAATTATGAATTGAAAACAGGTTTTACTTATTAAACTAAATTTCCTACAGTTCACGTTATCTATTGCACGTACACGTGTCGTTTTAACAAGCAGACGTAAATTAACCTGGATAGAAGTGAAATAGTTTTTTGCACCAAAAACTCGTTTAAAAGCGGATATTGCGTCCGAAAGCATTCCACTTAGATTGATACAACTTTAACTGTTTGTTTTGTCAGTATTAAATGATGTTCGTATATTTGGTCAAATATTAGTAATTAACACGATGCAATCGGAGTTAAAGATATCGCATTTGTTCATTTTCTTTAAGTAAACTTAAAAAGAAGGTTCATATAATTAGTTGTAAGTATTTTTTTTACAAGCTTTTTTATTTCACTCTGTGACATGCATACATTGATACGTAATTTTAGCCTATAATAACTGAGATAGCAACCGCAATAATAATGTAAAGAGAGATATGTCAATAGATCTTTATGTTATTGGATAATAAATTAAATAGATAAAAATTGTGAAAGCAAACGTTATTTGAAGAAAATCAGAAATTAAACAAAATATTAGGTATTGAATGATTGAATGAAATGTCTTTTTTATTGGTCAATTAATAATTTAAACAGAAAAGAATGATAATATTTTACAGTTCTAAATTTTGGACTATTTGTTAAAATGTCGATATAAAATATCGTAATATAATAGTTTACATATATCGTTATTAATTTTGTTTCTTATATATTATATAAAAAACAAAATTTGAACGTTATAAAATTTATTAATAAGTTTATTTAACAATATATTCTATTCGAATAAAAAAGAGAAGTTAATGTTGGGCACAATTCTTACAAAAGATTTAATTTAAGGCACCAAATTGATCCCTTTAAAGAACGTTTTCGACGTTTGGTTATTGAGGCGGAAACAAAGTAATTGCCACTGGATATTTACTAGAGCAATAATTGCCTTGTTCTACTTCTCATAGATTGGTCAAGTGGCAAAATTTAATTAAAAATGTTTGTAAACTAATCAGAGAAAAAGATTTGTGTGATTAATTTTGCAATTAAATCAAATTGAAAAGCTACGATCGAATATTAGCATATTCAATTGTAGCACTTCAATTTATCTCGGATAAAATGTTGTCTAATGAATATAAAATAATTGACAACAGACAATACTAAAATTGTAATACTCAGTGAATGAGAAACTCTAATATTTTCTGTTTGTTGCTGACTGCTGTTTTAAAATTTATAAATTTATGGCATTTTTAAAACAATATTAGACAGTGGACAATATTGACTTGCCGTTATTCGTGTAATTACTCCTGATTATTTATTGAGTTTCTAATTTTGAAATTAAAAGATGATTTCTGAATTTTTAAAATTTGATTATGAGGCAGATTAAAAGGCAAATATTTTTCGAGAATCGATTTTTAAAATTTGTTAAAAGGGCCAAAGAAAGAAACTAAAAAAATTGCAACATATTGTTCAAGCTCAATTTAAAAAAAGATACTCATTTTACCATCAGTTTGGCTCGCGCTCCCATTTGAGTTGGACTTCTCCGGCTGAGGAAGTACATGTGTCCAAAGGCCAGTTATACCGCGCTCAGTGTGCAAATCAGTATCAGTGTAAGTCTCCTTGCTCGGGTGACAGACTCTTTTTTTGCGCGCAAAGCTTGTCCCTCGAGTCGCGAGTGAAGATCGCGTCATGAAAAAAAAAGAAGACGAAGACAGCAAGAAAGAAAAAAACCTTGCCCAGGTTGTCTTTCCAACGGCTAGGCTTTGTCGCTTCTGTTCAGTGTTAGAGTAGTGTTTTGTGTAGCGTGCACATGGGCAGGTCCCTGCATATGTATGTAAACTCTCACACACTTTTCGCCGTCTGCGGCGGCTAACTGTTTTTATTTCTGTGTCACTTTTGCTTGCGCTTGCCCCATAAGGCGGCAGCTAGGTCGCCAGGTTTATAGTCTGTTACTAGGTTACACACCTCCGGCGGAGCCTTCAGCTCCAATGGCAAACGAAATCTCATTCGAACTCATTCGGAATCTCTTACGCTCATTCTTGGAATCCGACAGCCCGGACTCAACCGCGAATTCTCATTCTTCTGAAAGCTCCACGAACATGGTCTTGACGTCCAGAGCAAGCCCCGAGATCTCCTTCGCCCCATCTCCAATTCTAATTCCGACCGTGAGTCGGATATGGAAGTTGAAACCTCCCCCGAGCCGCCCCGGTAAACTGATGACGATGGCTTCACCGTAGTCGTCGGATGCACAAAGGGCAAGAAACGCTCTGTTCTAGGGTCGGACTTCGAGTCTGGCTTCGATTCGTCGTCATCTATCTAAGGGCCTGTCCCAAAGGTCCTACGCTCCGAAAGCGGTTAAGTTGCAGACGTTGCTACATTGCCGATAGAAAAGCCAAAGCTTTACCGTCTATAATCCTATAGTAGAAGGTGAAAGGCATTAGAATCAACGTCCGAACCGTAGACAACTATCGCAAGCCGACAAAATACCTGCGCGAAAAAAGGTTTCCAGGCTTCTATATGCACTCCTGAGGACAGGAAATTAAGAGTGGGGAATCCCGAAAGAGTTGGATGTCGACGATGCTAAAGCTGACATCCAAGCCCAGGGATATCCGGTGGGCAACTTCCTAAGACTTCGGGTCCCTCAGAATCTGATAATGACAGAGCTGGACCTTATCCCCCAGGATAAGGCTATATTTAACATACAGACGATTTGCCGACTCTCCGGCATAAGTGTCGAGCAACCGCACCGTAGCAGAAACGTTATGCAGTGCCATAACTGCCAGTTATATGGACACTCGTTGTTACTCTCTTCCCAGATGAGTCAAATGCACTGGGAATCACGGCTCTACGGAGTGCCAAAGTGCAATCGACGCACCGGAACCGCCGGTCTGCGTCACTCACACATACACACCTCTCACATCATTCTACACATACGAGTAGGTTCAACATGTGTACAACTTGTAGGTCATACTCGCCCAGAGTGCGGCAAACACACTCCGCGTACACTAAAGTACACTCGTGTCTGGGGGATTTCTCACTTTCCACTCTACCGCTTTCCATACAGTCGACGGCAGTCGAGATTCCGCATACCGAATCCCGACGGTCCGTAGGCGACATCTCTAAATTTTGTTTGGAAATAAATCACGTATGTCTTCGTGCGTGACCCCTTTCCTCCTTTTTTGGCATCCGCAGGTGGCGCCTTTCGAGGCCCGTAAAACAAAGGGCCTCCGATTTTTTTAACACCACCTCTAATTCTAGCCGCCGTATGCGCTCCACAACCTGAGCCACTCCCGCAGTGGCAAGAACAGCAGCGTCGTGACAGTTTAGACCACGGGCGGTTACAAGGGTGTCGTCGGCGTAACATGTCACCTCGACACCCCTGAGATAGGCGCCTCGCAGCACCCAATCATATCCTAAGTTTCACAAGGAGGAGCGGCCCTAACACCGACCCCTGTGGAATGCCACACGTCACCTCGATGGGTCTCGGCACGGGTACTCAATGTATCAGTGCGACGAGTGAAGTAGGCCCCGATGGTGCGGCGCAGGTAAAGGGGCACTCTATGGAACCGGAGCGCCTCCTTTATGCAAGTCTAAGGTAGAGTGTTGAAGGCGTTGGCGATGTCGAGAGACACTGCCAAGACGACCTGAGACACTGCTTCCTACACGAGGGAATTCACTCGTAGCACCGCGTGGACGTTGGACCGACCCAATTGTCTCTTCGCGAGATTAGGACCAACAAGCTCTAGGTGCTCGATCATGCGGGTGGCAACAACTCTTTCGAAAAGCTTGCCCATATCTTCAAGCAGCACTATCGGCCGATAGGCGGAGGGCGAGTCCATGGGACGCCTTTCTTTCCGAATGATTCGAGCGTGACCCTGCAGTAGGGTCTATCCAACTCATGGGAACGAGCTTTCCCATGGATGCGGTGCCGCATAGGCTTAAAAGACAAACATCAGTTCTCATAAGTAAGGAAAATGATAGTGAATACGTTCTGATCACTTGGTCACACGCTAACCGCTACGATAGAAAAAAAAATTGTATAATACACAAAGACTTGCCCGAGTCTGGGTGTACTTTGTGTCCTTTATTTCATGGTGTTGCTGCAAAAGGCGTTTATTGCTAAATAATTGTTAAGTTAATTAACTTTTCTAAACAAGCAAGGAGCTGAAGGTGGCAATATTATTTTTTATTTATTATAACCCGCTAATACCGATAATATTTTTTATTTTTTTTAAATAATCTTTAGCGCCACATCCGCATTTGTATTCAATGCTTGAGCCTGTAGGATTTTTAACGCGGATGTTGAAAAGTCTGCTAAGATATAGTAGGTGTGGATTATATGGATGGATGATTATGATTATATCCATACAATCCGTATGGTTATAAATTTTAACATAAGGAAATTTTGTTTTTATGTATATTTTTTATTTGCGAGAAAATTATGGAATTTGATTTTCTTATCGGCACATGTAATAAAGCAAATGTAATTGTGATTTTTACATTTATAAGTTGCGATTGAAATACATGACAATATATATGACAAATACTTTTTATTATCTTGTGTTTGATGTACATACCAATCGGAGATACTAATCGTTGTTACAGAAAAATTACTTTAGAAAACTTTACTTTTGTAAAAAGTAAATATAGAAAAATAAAAAATTATAGTATAAAATCCGTTTTGGACAATATTTTTATGTAGTATTTTATATTTTAAAATATCATTTCTTACGTATAAGTGATACTATAGCATTGATATGTGAACTATAGCAGATGTACATAAATTCCTCTATGTACATAAGTGATTGCTTACATACGCAAATCACTCGTTGAATATGCAACAACTAGTTTAGGAGCTCAGTAAGCATGTGCTTAGACTATTAATTTCCTTACGCTGTGTGTAGTGTAAAATTACTTTATTTTATCCCCCTTAATCCGTCAATAACGTGATTATGGGTATCGTTTAAAGTACTTCTAACATCGCATGCTCTGTTATCTAGGATTATGCTAATTTATTAGAAAGCAAAGATGTTATATTTTTTTCAAAACACATATGGGCGTTAAGATGCTCTATTACGAATTTAATTTAATTGTCAATGATAGCAATATTGATCTGGGTACACAAATTATTAGAATTGTGTATAAACTGCATCATCGATTATTGTTATCTGGGTAATATTATTATATGTGTGTAGTATGTTCCATTTCAATTCCATAAAAATTATATATCTATTATCAAAACTCTTTTTTAATGTCGAATCGAATCAATACCGAAGTTTACATATGAAAACATTTAAACGAGTACGTTACATCAAAGCATGTTAAACAAATCTCTGTTTAGTGTGGTATGTATCTCTTTTTGGTGTCCTTTAGGGGTCAACTTAAGTGACCGGTATACTGGCTAAATTTATCGCCCCGCGATTACTTATGTGGATATCTTAAATTTAGTTGTAATTAGTAACAGTATACCAATCGTCCAAAAGCCCTGAATACCAGTTTAAGCACAATATTCGTGTTTCTATCGCCAACAACAACGCAGACATGTTGGACAAGTTTGATTCAAACTTCCGATTTAGACTCTCCTAATATATTGCCCATAATGGAAACTTCTTCGTTTAAGATATGGTTTTCAAGAAGTAATTTGTGAAGTACTAATTATGTTGTAAAGCCACGTATAGTAAAAAAAAATGTTTTATTATTTTTCATTAATTTTTACAGAATCTTTTGCGGACATAAGTTGAATAATTTATTAAAGTTTCTTCAAAATTGTGTAAATGATTTAGTAATGGATTGAGGAGAAACAAACATTCATTTTTATCTGTATAGAGGACATGTACTTATACTGGTTTGTATGTATTTTATTTATACTATTTATTTAGAAGGAAAAAAGCAAAGCGTTAGCCGGTTAAATATGTAAAAAAATGCATTATATGCACGGACATTAGGACATTAGGCCACTCTTGTAAGACGATGTCGCTAAATTCACCACGCTATGTACTGAAGGCTGGTTACTTTTAATTAGGTTTTTTTAAGATTCTAGGTGTTATATGAGATTCCGTGGGTTGCTTTATACTCATTAGCCCAATTCGTTATTACAGGCACAGCAACGACTATAATTGTTTACCATTTTTTGGCGACTTGATTGGAAATTGCCAAAGTTTGGCGTCCTATACGAATATACCATAATAGGGCATGATGCTACGATTTTATTATTAGCTCACGGTTAGATGATGATTTTTTAGTCATTTGTTGGACTATCATCCGTCTCCGTGATTGATCATTGTTTTCAGCTTTGACGTGGATGCATAAACACTAACTTTGTATACAATTTTCAGACTTCTAGGTCTATCTGTTTGTCCACAAGAAAGGTGCAGATGTCATTGTGTTCTATCTTCTATTTCTGCCTAAAGCTATTAAGACGGATAAAGTGCCGTTTTCCTTCTTCGTGCTTGCCGTTATCTGTTTTCCAGCTATATCAATCTGATAGTACAAAGTGCAATCAGATTGAAGTTTTTGGGGAAACCTTAACCTTCTGAGGAAGCCTTGCGATATCCCGTTTACAACAAAAAAAAATGCATAATTAGGGAGAACTCAAAAAATACTCGTCAAATCTCGCTAAAGTTTATACGGGACCGCACGACCAGCACTAGCTTTCAAATATAATAAGATTCATCCAAATCGGTACTCCCAGTAAAAAGTTATGAGGTAACACACATAAAAAAAATACAGTGGAGTTGAGAATCTTCTCCTTTTTTGAAGTCGGTTAAAGAGACACCAACTTATGTTTACATAATGAATCAATTTAAAAACAAATAAACTAGTACACATTATATACTACCTACATATTTAAGTTCAATGCGGTTGCAATATGTTCAACAATACACCTACATTTTTGATTATCGCCAGTTTCTTGTTTTTATTTATGTTAATTTATCTTATAATAATCAACTTTTTATTCTTATAAATAATACTGGAAACCTATGTGCAAGAATTTAATTTAAAATAAAAAGCGGTAATAATATTAGGCTTCTCAAACTTGTTATTTGCGTGTAGCTAAGTATATTATTATAGTATAGTTTAAGTGCAGTTTCATGAAGGATGCTAGTTGTTTGCGCCCGACCGATGGACGGAAGAGGGGGGCGCAGGGCGTAAGGGGTTAGGGTGTTAGTGTAAAGGAAAATCCATTTAGCTGTTAAACATTGTATTAATCTCACTTCAAGAAACTGCGCTGCCCAAATTTCTGCAGAATTTCTGCATATATAACAAGTAATACATAGTTACATAAAAGTTAGTTATATAGTTATATAATAACAAAATTCAGCACTTCACTTATTTTACGAAATATGTCAGAAGAAGCGTTAGGAAAGTTCAGGCGAAAATATTTTTAAACTTTAGGATAATTTACAGAGTATCAATCACACAAAAGATTAAATCCATTTGTAATAAAAGTATTAGATAGAAATATTATTAGTCTTTTTTTAATTTCTCATTTTTATGAATCTACTTTAAACTATAATATCTTAGTGAATACTTATTCAATTAAATCGAAATAAGCGCCATTTGTATCAGTGCACTTTTGACAATGTGTGCACCGTTGACATAAAAATTGAGTCCCCGGAATTTGATGAAGTCGATAAAGCAGTTTTTTCCCGGTCCTGATTGGGGAAGGTTCTACCGGTGAGAAAGTTATGGTAGTGTTTGAAAAGATAGTAGTCGGTTAGCGAGACGTCTGGTGTAGAATGATAAGTGAGGCAGAACTTTGGCACTTTCGTTTTATTGTCTAATTTTGGGTGGCTCATCGGTGTCCAAGCACTGTTTTGAACATCTCAATTTGTCGTAGAGGATCCACTTACTTGATGTTACCACTTACGTGATCCAAAATGGATCGTTTAGGTTGCGCAAAGCAGAGAAAAACGTACCTTGAAACGTGACTAATTCCCGACCGACTTCTATGCAAATTGTGGAGCACCCACCTGAGCCTTTTCACTTTTCCAATAGGTTTTAAACCATCAAAAATGCATTTGAGCTGTCGCTTAGCTCTTTCGACATTCCACACATCGTTTTTGATGGGCCAGTCTCTTTCAGGGTTCTCAAATCCTCGTCCTGTAGTACTAAAGGTTAACCACTTCGGGGCTCATTTTCGAGGCTATAATCTCTAGAATGAAATTTCGCAAACCAACGTCGAATAGTGCGTTTAGTAACACTCATCATTGCCAAAAGCCTGGTTAATTATTCGGGCTGTTTCGGCAGCACTTTGCTTTAATTTGTATCCCTTGCGAAAAATTGGCCGAAAATTGCTAAACAACTAAAATCTGAAAAAAAAATTGAATGACACTAATATACAGATTACAAAATTCTCTATCAATCAGTATATACCATGACATAGTAGAATAATTGAGACATGGAGCTACAAAAACAAGTAACATTAAAATGGACAAGCGTTTCGAAACAACCTAATATTTAGTGTGACAGTACCTGAAACTGTGGATGTTCTGCCTTCTCGAGGAGATGGGAACATCTGCAGCTTTCGTGGATAACCGGTTTGATTCACGTATTATTCTTGTTCGTAGCAATACCCGCATGGAATGTTAGACCCTCGTCAGGTTATGCCGCGATGTAATTCAATCCAGGCCGCCCCATCAATCTGTGAGTTCTCACGCATATATTTCTGTTGATTTGACAAATGAGAAGGGTGCGGCGTCTATTCGATCTAAATGGGCGTGAAGACGATGGACTGATGTATGCCTAATCAGTAATGCAAATACTATTGCCAATATTTTTCCGAAAATAGAAACAGTCTTTCTTAAAACGTACATATTTAATGTAGATAGGGTTGTCGAGTGCTGATACGAGGTAGTAGTTCGAGTTTCAGTGATGTATACCATTGAGTTACCTTTGTTTGTTGTATTTTCTTTCATCTTTCTTCAAAAATACAAGAATGGTCATACCGCTTATTTGGGGTGGTACCATCCCAGCCAGTTATTCAGCCGCCAAGCATTATAGTTAGCATTGTGATCTGATTTTAAGGAAAATGTTGCCAGTGTTATGCATCTGTATCTCGTCTGTTACTTTATTTTGTCACTTTATTTTTGTAAAAAAAAGATGTTGGCGTTCGTAGGTGTCACTTACCGTTTATTTAGAACGTTTATAAGCGTCAATCATTTAGTCCACTTCATATTAGGGTTTGTCATGGCAATGAAAAACGTATACCTATTGTTTTTATCCATATACTTACTTATTGCAATGCAAAAGGGATAAATTAATAAGTATTATAAATATATCTTAAGTTTTGAGAAGGTTTGTTTCTATATTTATTACTTTGGCAAATTATTTATTGATTTCATTAATAATGAATGTTCTGTCACATAACGTATGTTGTTCTATTGCGATATGGGGTATAAAAGTTGACAATGACCATTAGAGATTTAATTTAAAAAAAATGGATGAAAAAATATCACTTTTATAAAATTTACGTAAGGTTGAAATTTGCCTGCTACCAGTCCTACGAATATGAGCACCATTTTTGAAACTCTAATAGCTAATTCAGTAAAGAGCCACTGGTGTAAAGTTTTTCACATAAAGAATGAACAGTAATAAATTCAACGTATATTCATACACCAGTTGTCATGTAGCAGGTGCGAGTGAAGCAAACGGTATCTATTATACGTTGAAGTGAATAATGCGCTGTAAGTAAGGCACTTGGATATTTAGTAGAGGCAGCTGCATAAGTATTAAACATTTAACATTTAATGCAGACAGTTGTATTTTTATTTTTGGCACTGATCTTAGATAATTATTAAAGTGTAATTTTTTAGTCGGATCTTCTACGTGTTTTCATGTGATTTTATTATTTTATGCTTACAGATAACTTCAGTCATCAAAGACTAAATGTAAAGCTAGCGAGTATTTCGCTTTCAAACTTACTTTTCCTGGAATGTTCTATTTTATAAGATGTTAGATTCATAGATTAACACATATTTAATCATTAAATCCATATCCGAACCTGCCGGGAAGATTAATTAATAAACGTTCGTATTAGCTAGCAGGGTACCCCATATTTCACGGCGATAGCATCTTTAACAATGGTGAAAGAGTACTCGTGAGTTCGGAAATCCTTGCCTAATGGCACGTAATAGCTCGTCGGATATTTCCGATTTAACCAGTTTAAGCCATATTCAAATAATTTATATAGAAATATTTGTTGTACTGATATATATATATACATACATAAATAAATATTGCAACTGTGTTGGAACTGTGTCAAATGTTAAAATGAGTCGAGCAAATTGTGTCATACCATAAATTGTACAATTTGAAAAGCGTTTAATTCTAAACTCATCACTGGGAGATGTAAGATAGTATTATATCTGTGTGGCGATAATTACTCTTACTGTCTTTTAAATCGGTACACATTATTGCTGATTGTTATAAGAACTTACAATGTGTATTGTGGAGTTTTTTTTCTATCGGGAATAAGAGCAAACGGCTCACCTGATCGTAAGCGAATGCCGCCGCCTATGGGCATCTGCAACACAAGGGACATGCAAATGCGTTGAAAAAAAAAGAAATATATATAATGATTTTGAATGTGACCCATTTTAAATGATGATAGTGAAAATTATTACAGAATAAGTCTTGGTGAGTACAAACACTATTGTACGTATTGGACATCCTGTAGATTGGATTATTT
>DWHO01003851.1:0-11589 GCA_018247575.1 Eurytides lysithous rurik
CTTACCATCAGGTGAGCCAGTTACGTTCGTTTGCCAGCCTACTCCATAAAAAAAAACTCTCGACGGAAAAAATGACTGGCAAAATTTAATTGTATATTGAAATGATACTTGATTTCATGGTTGGATAACTATTTAAAAAGATAAATTACTATACTTAGAAAAGACCATTCCATTGTGGGGGGGAAATTATAGCATTAAATATTTTGCTACTCTCGAATAGGTATTGCAACAATTGACCATCCACATGGCAAATGCGAAATTCCTGTACGGCTTCGAGTATTTGGGCGTGCAAGACCGCTTGGTGCAGACGCCTCTCACCGACCGCTGTTACCTTACTATGACGCAGGCGCTGGAGGCACGTTTGGGAGGATCGCCTTTCGGTGAGTTGACATTTTTACCACAAACTTGCTAACTTACCTATTGATAAGTGATTATATTCTCTATAAGATGTCACACTATTCACTTGTCCTTAAAAGATGCCCATAATTTAAAAGAGATGTTGGAAGATAAGAAATAGGACCCTTTCCTATTACTTACTAATAAGTGACTTAGCACTTTTGTATTACCATTCGTTAAGTTGTTATACAAAACAATTTTTTCATAACATTTATCTCAATCCAAATTGAAGACTAGTTGTACCATAGGATTATCACCAATTGTGATGTTCCATATATTTTTTTTTCCTCAGGACCGGCTGGAACCGGTAAGACCGAATCAGTGAAGGCATTGGGAAATCAGTTAGGCCGTTTTGTGCTGGTATTCAACTGCGATGAGACGTTCGATTTCCAAGCTATGGGAAGAATCTTCGTCGGGCTTTGTCAGGTGATTATCATTTGTTATGATGTAAATATTTTAATCTATTCGGTGGACAATTTCTTTACATGTTTGTGAAGGCCTTTAAAAAAGAAATTGTAATATTTGACTACTAAATTTGACAAGAAAATAGGAATGTCTTATTTTCATGTCCTACTCTTTTTTTATTGGAACCATTTTAAACTATCGAATCCACTATATGTGACATTTTCCTAGAGATTTAAATCAAATTAAATATGTAAGAAAAACCTCAACGTTTTCAGTCCCCTAATTGCTTACGTATTATACTTTACTAACCAAGGTATTAATGCGATATCAGAAACTGCTGAGTGGATTTTACACAGTAAGTGGCAACTTATTTATGGACAGGTGGGCGCCTGGGGATGCTTCGACGAGTTCAATCGTCTGGAAGAGAGAATGTTGTCTGCCGTGTCCCAGCAAGTACAGACGATTCAGGAGGCCCTGAAGAGTCATCAAGAGGGAGACAATACTGGTAATCAGAATTATTATAAATCCAAAAATTGCTCGTTAAATGTTTTTGGTAAACTAATCATGGCTTTAAAAGATGTCTTTTTTATTCCAAAACCAAGACTAAAAGCGAGATGTATTGATATAGTAAACGCCTGCGGAAATCTGTTTTGTAATTTATATAAAAGAATTAGCGTTTTAACCACTTTTGGTAGTTTTAACACGCATGGTTGTTGTTTTATAAACTACTTACGTCAAAATCCCTATAGTGAAAGTTTACTTCACCACTGATAAATTAAAAAACATTTTTTATATATAACACAACAAAGGAAACTAACAACTTTTTCAAATAATTATTCATGTATTAAGTGTTATTTAATTCTTAAATATCTTACCCCAATATATACCTATATAAAGTTGTTGAAAATCATTGTACAATGTATTAAGATACCCAATAACATTACCTTGGCTAACGCTGTAGTTGGTGTGCATGCGAATAAAATAAAGATTATATTCTTTATTTGTTTCCAGCTAAGTCCATTACAGTGGAGCTCGTGGGCAAACAAGTCCGCGTAAGCCAGGACATGGCGATCTTCATAACGATGAACCCGGGATATGCCGGCCGCTCCAACTTGCCGGACAACCTTAAGAAGCTGTTCCGCAGTCTCGCCATGACCACCCCCGACAGGCAGCTGATCGCCGAAGTCATGCTCTTCAGCCAGGGCTTCAGGACCGCAGAGAAGTTGGCCTGCAAAATTGTACCGTTCTTCAAGTGAGTCTCATCAGTATTATGATCATTTCCAATTGTGATACAAAAAACTTTAAAGTATGCAACGCCAAATTTGACAACTCCAGAATCTCAAAGGATCATCTCTATTAGGTTTTTTTTTTTCTTAATTTGAAATATACTTCAAAAATCACCTAGTTACTAAATGTATGGTCACAAGATTTACCGCCAGACCATTCATGATTAAGAACTGGAAATGGTGATAAAATTAGCTATTTACTACGCCAAATGGTGAAGTTAGAAGTAAATGGTAATCTTGTTCATTTTTGTTTAAATATTTTCCCCCAATATTTATTAAATTGACATTATTTAACCTTTTTTTTTGTACTAATGTATGTGATACTACACAGACTTTGTGACGAGCAGCTGTCGAATCAATCGCATTACGACTTCGGGCTGCGTGCTCTGAAATCCGTGCTGGTGTCGGCCGGTAACGTCAAACGCGACCGCATACAAAAGATCAAGGTATGATTCAACCATGACCCTCATTGCGTAGCTTAAGTAGTTCGACTACATTCAAAGTTATATCAGTTCTAATTTTAAATTTTTAAAATTGTGATCTACGATGGTTTCGAGTGATCGATTTAAGTTATAGAACGGTATATTTTAAATAAATGGAGAGCGTAAGGCGAGAATTCCTTCCTTATTTGCACGCCAATTTGTGTAGAATGAGGCATATTCTTACTAAAAACTGCTATACGTAAACGCGTAATTTCGGAACATAGATATCTCTAGATGACGCGCATTGCAGAATCAAGCAGTTTAAAGTTCTGGTAGTTTAAAAAACGTCGTGGCTTTTTGAGAAAGCAAAACACGCGACTGGTTCGTCTCCATCAATTTATTTCATACAAAAAAAAGCAATCTAACATTGGTGCTTGTTTTAAATTACAGGAGAACCTGATAGAACGTGGCAACGAAGTACCCGATGAGGCGTCAATCGCTGAATCCCTGCCAGAACAGGATATTTTGATCCAATCGGTGTGCGAGACCATGGTCCCCAAGCTGGTGGCCGAGGACATCCCACTGCTGTTCTCTCTGCTTAACGACGTGTTCCCTAACGTTGGATACACCAGGGCTGAGATGACCGGTAAGCTATATGTTAAAAACACGTTTGATGATAAATATCGCCTATTATTTAATCCGTGACATGTCTTAAGATCCATTGGTTCAAAAACATTTACAATTTACATTTTCGATTATTATTTTTTTTGTTTCGAATAGAAATATGAACAGAAAGAGAAAACGGGTAAATCACATATTAAAGTCGACCCAAAATCATATATTACACGACTTCAAAAAGTTATTTTAACTGCATAATATTCATCGCAATGTTGAGATGTTACAAGATTTATTTAAACTCTGTTGTGTGCCTATATGTTCATAAAAAAAAAACTTAATATTTCGCGCAAATAGCAATAAGAGATAAATTTAAACGATTTTCTTTTTTTTTAAATTAGGCTTGAAGAATGAAATACGTGCTGTTTGCGCTGAAGAATTCTTGGTTTGCGGCGAGGGAGATGAACAAGGTTCTACATGGATGGACAAGGTATTGTTAAATAATTGAACTTAATCTCCTTTATCTTTGAATAATAATAACATGGTTGTAAGCGGTTCAACTAATTACTAATTATATATCGAGTTTTAGAAATAATCATCTCATCAGTAACAAAGTCCCGTCACTTCACAGTGAGTGCTGCATTGAAACCATCAGGGGCACAATTTTATTTACATTTATTTAAATCATTTACATCATACCATCTAAATTACATAAATATGGGGTGATGGTGAGAAGATTTATATTGTCTTATTAACTCATTAATATGATTAATATTCTATTTTTTATATTTTTTTGCTTATCATTGTCCGAAACTATGTATAAATATTTACAAAAAAAACACTCACGTTAACACTGAAATAGACTTAGCATTTGTTAACCATGAGTAAAATTTTGTTAAATTAAAAAAATTAAAATTGGTGTCACACACACACACACATATATATGTGTGTGTATATATATATCGATCGGGTCGCTATAGTTTTCTCATTAGTCGTAGTTTGTGGATCTTTGGTGTGTTGAACTACATAGGCTGCGTCATATTTCAAAATAAATTAAAATAAACTAAAAAGATTATTTTTATTAAAAATTCACGCGATCAAAGCCGCAGGCAAAACCTTGTGATAAAAAAAGGACTAAAATATACAAGGTGAGAAACCTTCAAGCAGGGATTATGGGGGCTATAGACTGCCCATGCCCCTCTTGCACTTAGCATAAGATAAAGTCTTCGCCAAGTCACCATGTTACCAGAAGCAGTTCTCCTATTGGCTGTGTGTCCATATATCCTTTAATTTATTACAACATATAAATACATAGTTTCGGACTGCACGGATATCATGTTATTCGGATGCGAGTGTGAATGAATATGCGTTTCCATGCTAACCCGCTAACGGCACTAGAGGAGGAACGCGTCGTCTCGCGCCCAGCACAGCACGTGGATCGAAAAGGTCAGTCAGTCTACGCTGGCAAAGTGCTTACACTCAGTGTTGCCATGGGGGAAAATGAATATACACCCGTTTATCAAATGACACTTTGGTCAAAAATTACAGTTTTACAGATTTCTCCGTTTCTAACTGGAATTTGAAATGTCAAATGTTAGGCACCCTTTTGCCTAATTCCGTTAGCACAGGGCAGAATGAGGTGTTTCATGTTACATCATAGTTGACCTTTAAATTAGACGAAAAGAAAAAGACGCTAAAATGAACCATCTCAGTCTATCCTTGACCATGGACGTGTTGGTTGTGTCGGGCGTTTATAACAAAAATTGCTCGCTTAAAACAAGAAACCATCACAAAATAAATAATTCCAGACTGGATATCACCTATGATATTTATTCTTATGCATTTGTAATTTCGAATTCATTATTTTTATATAAAAAATATACCACATTTTGTAATATAGAACTAAAACCAATAATATTTCTTCTTTAAGTTCATTTATATATTTATGCATGTTTTCTTATTTGACTTGAACTTGTCTATAGTCCATAAGTTATAGTGTTGGCAAGAATTAAAATTATATCATTATTAATACATCGGTGAATTTTCATATTTGTTATAAATCCTAACCTCTATTGATGAAAGCAGACAAATTAGTAATACGCTTCATGTTATCTTATAATTTAAAGAATATACGAAATTCAAAAATTTTTGATCACATCTTTTATACTTTTTTCTCTTGGCAACATCACAAAGTGTGTGCTAGGCTGAATTGGTAAATACGGGTGCATAGTCTGGTATAGTCACAACCCCGTCGTCGGCTTATTCTCTTATGGGTATTTGTTTCTGTGTTTGCATTTTCTCCGATTTTCCATTCTTATGTTGGCGTTGTTGTGTGTGTATACTTTCAGACTGACGTTTGTGTATATAATTGTGCTTTTAACGTGTAACACACATGAATCACGGACATTTGAGCTTTTTGGTTCAACACTGTGTTCTTATCTTCCATACACATTCGTAAACACTCTTCAGCCACGCACTTCAGTTTCAGACTCCACGCACAACTTGTGTCACCACAACAGTGAGATCATAACATAACTGATAAAATAAAGACACAAAAAAATACGTTGGTATCCTATAAAATAAGAATAAAATAGCAAAAAGTGAAAAGTAGTTTAAAATTAATTTTCTTATTATTTCTTACTTAGGTGCTTTCAGTTACTTTAATATTATCGAGATGTTTAATAATATTAGCCATATTGTCCTGTTACTGGATCACAATTAACAAACATGTATTTAGTTAATTTCAACGAATCGTATTAGTAAAATTTTATATTTATGTTGTTCAGTCTTTCAAGCTTTTGTTTACAGTATCTCGATAGAGTTTGTCACTTACTGCAACTGCTTGTAACCGTTTATCTATTTATGTAAATAATACACTTGCCACTGCCAGCCCAATAAAGGAGTTTAGACTGACGCAATGCTTGATATCGCAGGTTCTGCAACTATACCAGATCTGTAAACTGAACCATGGCCTGATGATGGTGGGCCCGTCTGGGAGCGGAAAGTCAACTGCGTGGCGCGTGCTTCTAAAGGCGTTAGAAAGGTACCTTATACAGTAATCCCCCCTATAACAGGGTAAATTGGTTCCGCGTTATAATAAAACGCGTTGTAGGAATATTCCCGTATAGTATGAAAATGAATTATAAGAGTACCGTGTTATAGGGGGGATTATGTTTCTCTCATTGCTACATATATATTACTAAATCTTCTAATAGCTTTTTTTTTTTTTACTTTTTAATGAGACAAACGTAAACCATTTATTTACCAAACATTTTATAATTGGCATTTAGAACTATAAAATATTTTTATGTATTATCAATAATATACATATATAACAAAATCTGAAATACTGCAATTAATTAAATTATCTATATAAATGACGATTATCATAAAACATCAAAAATATGTTTTGTCGCGTTTTATTTTTACTTAAATATAATAATTACCAAATATTAAAATAAAATCCGTAATGAAGTAGAATATTAGAATGTCTCGTGAACTTTATTTTAAAAGCCTAGATCCCCAAATGGCGGTCTGCGGAACTTAGGGTTCCGTGGTTAATAGGAATTTAGTGAAACATAAAAAAATATTTAAACTACACGCTAAAAAATCAATTTTATGTGAAAATCGGATCCGCCAAAGATAAATAAATTCCCATATTAATTTTGAGAATTTTTTTTTTAAAATAAGATTGGGGTCTAGATGTCGGGATACCGGGCTAATAATAAAATATAATTTCAGGTTGCGATATAATAAAGTCGAAATATCTTAGGCAGCGTCTGCCTAGCCTGCTAGAGTGGAAAAGTCGTCATGGTTTTTAGTTTAAATTACTTATTGGTTCACAGATTCGAAGGCGTAGAAGGCGTTGCACACGTAATAGACCCCAAGGCTATGTCGAAGGAAGCTCTGTATGGTGTACTTGATCCTAATACACGCGAATGGACCGACGGCTTGTTCACCCATATTCTAAGGTGAGTGTCAAAATATTTCGCTTTATTGCCAACTCCTGAATTAGTGTTCAACCTGTAAGCGAGTTGAAAGATATTTGTCATATTTAACATGGGGTTTTCGTATTTATAACACTAAATGCATTTTTCGTTTGGGGTTTCTACCCCCTCTTGAGTAACTAGTAATGACTCCGTAACAATTGCTTGACTTGATGAAAATTCACCATTTCATATCGCTGAGAAATATATTGTTTTAAATGGTGCTTATAGACCCTTATAAGCACGGTTTTGAAACGTCAACGTTTCTCAAACTGCCGTTACTGTGAGTCTATCACTAATTTTTATAAAATTATTAAAATTTTGTCGAATAAACAATATATTACAAAGCATGTATTGTGAGGCAACCGTTAAAATGCCAGTTCTTTTAAAAACATCTCGCAGTAAATCTCTAGCTCTCCGATTATAAATACCTCGCACGGCTCTCTTCTAAAGAACAAATGTTCAACACTATAGGAAGTCGAAGTACATATTCGTTACCTTAACTAATAATTCACATCCCCAGGAAAATCATCGACAACGTTCGTGGCGAGATCAACAAGCGCCAATGGATCATCTTCGACGGCGACGTGGACCCCGAGTGGGTGGAGAATTTGAACTCGGTGCTGGACGACAACAAGCTGCTGACGCTACCCAACGGCGAGCGGTTGTCCCTGCCTCCTAACGTGCGCGTCATGTTCGAGGTAAGGTATATTTGTCAGGGATGCCATTTAGCGCCAAGATTACTTTATATGACAAACGGAATGCTCTGTGTTGCTATTTTTGTTTAGAGATCCCAGGGTCCTTTTTAGTGCACTGAAGATTACCGTGGGCATTTTAGCAAGAACAACCTCACATAGTCTTGTCTTCTCTCAAGAGACAAGCTATCTTTCGAAGAATGCTTGGTTTTTTCGTATTTTGTGCTTGTTAATGTTATTTTTCCATTCCCTGCAATCCTCATTCTAAAGGTTATTACAGTAAAGGATAAATGAATCAATATAGGTGTTAAGTACGGATGGAATATATCAATTAATGCACAATGACATCCTCTTTGGTTAAATAGGTACATATAAAAAAAAGTGTTTAACATTTCCGTTACCTTTCTTTAGGTTCAAGATTTGAAATATGCCACTCTCGCCACCGTGTCCCGTTGCGGCATGGTGTGGTTCTCACAGGACGTGCTCACAACGGAAATGATCTTCGAAAATTACTTACTGAGGTATTTACAACACCAACAAATCGAACACTCAATTCCATAAATGCTTAGAAAAGTAAAAATATTTTAATGTGAGTTAGTTGAAATAAAAAGGCATAAGTATTCGACTGCGGTACAAGTAGAGAGGGACTTTTTCATGCTCACACAAGCGGCTCACCTGATGATAAGTGATCACCGCTACCCGTGGACATTTGCAACATCAAAAGACTAGCAAATGCATTGCCAATTGCAACCTTTAAGGTGGGAAATTTTGCGAAGGAGGGGGGGTGGCATCGGGCACCTCACAAGACGAAACGCGTAAGCACAAACACTTCCCCTTGCTGCCGACTTTCTGTGAGTTCTTGGTTTTACCCGGTTCGAGCGTACTACGGTTAAATACGCAATGCAATGCAAAAATACCGTTATTTTGACTACGACTGCGACACTGTTTACAGCTATACGCCTAGTGGTAAACGTAAACATATAACACATTTGCATTTCCTCTCATCATTACGATTATCAACAAACTAGAGTCAGTTCAACAGTTAGCAAAAAAACTGTAATTGTCTGTTGCCGTAAACGTGGATGTTGACTCAATAAACTGCTTACTTGTTTACTATTTCCTCATGTAAAAAACTTAATACTTGTCTATGTACGTAATATTTAATGTATCGCTGTAATGATTTTAAACTTTTTCGATTTGACGTATATAAAATTAATACGAAAATATAAAATCATCATCTTATATTCTTATTTCAACAGATTAAGGAACATACCATTAGAGGATGGTGAAGAAGATTCATTCAGTATCGTAATGGCCGCACCCACAGCAGGAGGTGATCAGAATGCTACCGAAAACATATTGTCTCCAGCTTTGCAGGTATTAAAAAGTGCAGAATAATAAAAAAAAGGGGTTTTCACAATTCATCTATGTGAAGTTGTTGTTAACTACAAAGATTCCTCGGTTAACTAACTACTTTGTAGTGATTATGGAGAATCCGGTTAGGATGAAATCCATTGCCAAATTGTCTACCTACCGCCTAGTAATGTGTATACACTTCTGTATTCTAGCTTTAAAGGCAATATTGCCAGTGTAATTATTGAGTATAGAAATGTAACATCTAAAATATCTGGCAATCTGTAAACAGCGCAGCGCAAGCCAAGAAGGTTCTATGTGGAACTGGGTCGTCATGGACATGGGCGCACTTACTGTTAGGCGCACAACGTGGTTGTCTCGCCATTTAACCCTTTCGCTACAGCAGGACTATCAAACGCGCGCAGCCGTCCACATTCAAGGCTAAAGTTTTGACTCAAACAATTTTCATTGGTTTTCAGAAGAAAAATATTACGGGTTTCGTTGAAAATATTTTTAATTCAATCACAAAAAACGTGTGAAAAATAATTAATTTTTTAATGATCTTGTTCTGTATAAAATAATTTGAAACACGGATACACACATAAACCCAATTTTATAGATGCTACTCAAACACGACAGCATCTTCTGGTTGATGACTATAGTCATCCATCGTGTATAAGCGTCGTTTTGTGGCGAGTGACTATAGTCACCCATCGTGTACAGGTGTCATTTTGTGGCGGGTGACTGTAATCACCCAACGTGTACAAGCGTCGTTTTGTGGCGAGTAACTGTAGTCACCGATAGTAGCGAAAGGGTTAACTCCTAAGAATAAAAGTTATAAATGTATGTTGAAACGGATTTGCATTCATTCGATGGCCCGAATAATTTATTTTTAAATTTGAGCATTGCATGAATTATGTGCTAATTAAGATTTATAAATTTTACTCCTTAGTAGGGCAAGCCGGGCTTTTGGGGCTTGTATGGCAGTCCCACCACTGGTTGCAGGTTATACAAAAATGAAATCGCGGTCACAAAGTGCCCTTAGATTCGAAACAGCTATTGTAAAGCACATAAATTACGCCCCGTGCGTGGATCGAACCGACAACACGGCGCGCAAATGGCGAGGTGACCACTCGAACCACTACGCCATCGTGCAATCAAAACACTAGTACATTTTACATTCTTCCTGTTTAGACACAGCGCGACGTGGCCGCCATCTTGCAGCCTCTGTTCTACGGCGACGGCCTCGTGGTGAAATGCCTGGAGCGCGCCGTCTCCCTCGACCACATCATGGACTTCACTCGCCATAGAGCCCTCTCCTCCCTGCACTCGATGCTCAACCGCGGCGTGAGGAACATCCTTGCGTACAACCGCCAGCACCCCGACTTCCCCATTACTAATGACCAGCTCGAGGCCTACGTGCCCAAATGGCTGGTGTATTCGCTACTGTGGTCCTTTGCCGGTGATGCCAAATTGAAGGTAATGCCATATAGACTTCAGTTTTATTTCATTTGAAAGGTAGTAACTGCTATAGTATAACATAAAAACTAACCCCTCGATGAATTAAAAACTCGTGAGAATTCAATTGTGTTGCTAAACTATAAGATTATAATAGTTTTTAATGTTGTCAATCCTGAAGGGCAATAACAATATTTTAAAACGTTCCTTGCCTCATGATGTCGTTGAAATCATACTTTTCTGATTCTTTTTATATTATTTAATGACTTAAACGACTTATTATCAATATTTCCACCATAATCAATGTTTGATACTTTTCTTAACAGGATCGGAATGAGTTGGGCGATTTTATCAGATCAGCAAGCACCATGATGCTGCCCAACTGTGGTGCAAATCAGCACATCATTGACTTTGAGGTAAGTTTCATACCTATCACCAATTTTAAAATAGTTTACCATTATAACTGACAATGTATATAATACTACTAATACTGCATAAAGTATATTCAATAAAAATCTTTTTCATCTAAACAGTACCCTAAAATTTAAGACTGTGTTTATAAGCAATAAGTATTTGTATCCCTGCACGGGGGGACACTGGGTCCATGGGTGGTCAAGGAAGGCACCACTAAGTGGTCTAGTGCTGCCGTAGGAAAGCGATGGCACGGGGGAGTTCTCTCCCCCGTGCCATCGTCTACTCCCCCGGAGCGTAGTGTCGAGGGGCACCGGTGCGTTCCATAGGAGATCCCGGAGCTCCTCTAAATGCACTGAGGGCGGCCACCGATGGGGTTTTAGTAGGCAAAAATCCCACATTACCTTGTCTTCCCACAGGAGGCAAGGTATCTTTTGAAGATTTCCCGTCCCGTAACAAAAAAAAGGTACTTATTGCGTATAAACTAGAGATGCCGCGAATAGTGATTTAGCCGAATACCGAATATTCGGCTATGCACTTGGCCGAAGCGCCGAATATTCGG
>DWHO01003852.1:0-11588 GCA_018247575.1 Eurytides lysithous rurik
ACGCATTTGCAAGTTCAGTAATGTTGCAAATGTCCATGGGCGGCGGTAAACGCTTACCATCAGGTGAACCGCTTGCTAGTTTGTCAGCGTAAAATTGAAAAAAAAAAATTGAGTATTATATCTCCTCTAAATGTTCTAATGATTTTTTTTATTATAATGATTTTTTTATTTGTAGTGTTTAGCGTAAGATTTATCTTTTTAAAAGTTATATTAAGAAAAGTCAAATAGAAATTGTATGGTAATTCATGTGTTGTTACAATAATTTGAAATTGGTTGCTATTTTTCATTAAAAAAAAAAACATTTTAACCGTTCCATTTATTATTCCGTAAAGAGTAATTTGTTATATGTACTGTATAATAACGTAAGTGAAATACCACTTTTGTTATTACGCGAGTAACACGAAATGTTCACTTTTGCTAGTTCCTTTGATTTTTACTCTGACCTTAAAGAAAGCTATAAACTTAATTTTAATTAAAATTTTTGTGACATGATAACTTTTTTAAAAAACTTTTTTAAATTTTTAGATTATAATTAAATCATGTCAACATTTATTGCAAATTCAAATTTTTAAGCATTTTTTCGTCGTCGATTTGTCAAAAAAGTTGGCTTCCTCATTTAGTTCAACTTTTGTCAGATTTGAATAAGTCAGTGTAGCTCTAAAAATATTATGGCTAATAATATGAGTAATGGAAACAAATTTATTTTCGTTTTATTAATAAGTGGTCTAAACTTTGTTTTCAATGTAAAACCAGATGTTAAAGAGCGTCAGGAAATTTGGCACCTGGAGTGTGTATTAGGCGTTGTTTCCGACCCCGATTGCCCAGTAGATGGGGGGTGGTCACCTTGGTCGCCATGGTCAAATTGTCACGGCACTTGTGACAATGTCGGTCATCGCAAAAGAACAAGAGAATGCAACAATCCGCCTACATCGAACGGTGGCACACCATGCAGTGGTTTCGATGAACAAATCGAATCTTGTTATATAAGGAACTGTTCCGTAAATGACTTTCGCAAATGTGTTAATGGTGATTCAGTCAGAATGGGAACGATGCGACAATTAGAAGCCGTTCCAACATTGATGGAGCAATGTCTTCACGAAGAATGTCTGTTTGAGGTTGTAGAAACTGCTTTGGTTAAGGATAATACGTGGCAAATAAACCCTGAACTTATTTGGAATGCACTCCAGTGTGTTAAACACAATATAGGTTGTCCTGTTATCGGAGAATGGAGCAGTTGGGGGTCATGGTCAGTTTGTGGCGCACTCTGCGGCAAAGGATTGTATTGGAGAATCAGGAAATGTGATTCACCCCCACCATCTGATGCTAAATTAGTATGCGAAGGAAATCCTTTGCAATCCGAGCACTGCGAAGGAGATCAGTGCGCTATTGACGGTAGCTATGCAGATCAACTTTTTAGTGGCAATTGGAGTGCTTGGGAGAAATGGTCAAGATGTTCAGAAAATTGTGGGGTTGGTGTGAGACGCAGAAAAAGAACTTGCGTGGAAAATGAAACATCGCATAGTTCCTCTATATGGGGTACGCATTGTAGAGGTCAACACGATGAGCTAGAAGTATGTAACAATAGTGAATGCTTTTTGAATGGTGGTTGGTCTGGATGGAGCACCTGGGGGGAGTGTTCTCGTAGTTGTGGAGCAGGAATGCGTTTCAGGACTCGATCATGCACTAGACCAATACCATCTAGGGGATCCAATTGTATAGGCCCCAAAACTGAGCGAGGATCTTGTCATTTAATGCCTTGTGAAGTATATCCACACGTAGTCGCTGTGTTCAATGGCGATTCATTCTTACACTATAATTTTCCTCAAAAGCGTTCCACGTTATTTCATTCTTTTATTCGTTTTATGCCCCTGTCTCCACACGGAACTCTAATAAGAAAGGGAGATATATTCAATCCAACATTTAGACTCAGTCTGCAAAAATGGTACCTTTGTGTGGACGCCAAAGGATTTTCGCAATCTTCCAGCACTCTTAGCATTTGTTCAACTGTCGCTATAGAACCAGGTTCTTGGCACACTGCGATGGTAACTGTCACTAGAGAAGGTGCTTCGCTTAGAGTTAACGACGCACTGTTACCAGTAGACGCCATATTTTCTAGTGACCCAGAATTAGCAGATGACATCATGCTCGTTACGGTAGGTGAAAAGTTTCACGGAGTGATTCAAGAACTAATTATCAATTTTATTCCGTTGGACGTGGTGATTGATCGTAATCGTATGATTAGGTCCTACTTCGTTCCAACGTCTGCCTCGAATATAGCTTACGAAAACGCAAATGTAGAAGAAGCGTATATTTATATTGAAAGTGATCAATATTTACGCTTACCATGCTTCGATGATCAAAATGAATGGTCTTTAGAGCTTACATTAAGACCGAAACAAGAAGATGGGATTATACTGTTTTTTCCCGGTCACCATGGGGGACAATGGCTTTGTATGGCGTTACTAAATATGAGGTTAAATATAAAAATCTCACTGGACAACTTTCGTTCTGAAATAACTAGTTCCACAGAATGCCTGCCCGATCAATGGTTAGATATAAAATTTTCAAAACAAAGCGAAAGTGGAACAATTGAAGTCATAATAAATGCAGGAGAAAGACTTCATGTTGCTTTAAGAGATGAAATCAAAAGAAAACGAGGAATTGCTCAGTATTTCTCCCAACACGAATTTAACAACTATTCATCATCTCAAGAGTGCCAGCGTTCATCAGAAATTGTTAACGGAACCACATACATAATATGCTCCGATGAGTTTTACGTGGGAAGCGTACCAATTGAATTTAAAAAAATTATATCTGAAGAATTTACATCTTTTACAGGTGTGATAGCATCTTTAAAGTTAAACAACGAGCTGTTGGACCTTCATAGTTTCGGATTAGAGCGTAATAAAGATAATACAACAAAGTTATCGTCAAGAACAGCAAGTATATCTGGTTTTTATCATGAAATAACCTGGGGTACTAGCAATAGCTTGAATCTAACATGCTTACACGCCAGAACAAAACGAACTCCTAACAGAGCCTGGTGGTATTATTTAGATACGGCTATAAAGACTGTCCCAAAACAAAACACTATCAAAACGGTCGATGATGGTAAAGTTCTTAGACTAAAAGCGACCGCCCAGAGCTACCACCGCGGCTTTTATACTTGCCGCGCTCATGTGAAAAAGTTAACACGTAATATTGTTACCTACGGAGTCATAGGAGAACTACAATATAAACTTACTGAGCCTGACATAACAACAATTATTGCAGTTGTTACTACCATATCATTAGTACTTGCGACCTTGACTTGGTTAATCCTCGAAGGCGTAAAAGATTTGCGTAATGGTTACGGATTTTTTCGAGATGCTCATCTATCTCCACATGAAGAGGCTGAGGCAGTCTGTAATTATATAGACCAAAACATTCATTTGCTTGGATCAATCAGCATTGCAAATGTTGCCAAAGCTAGAGCAAGGCGTAAATGTAAGTATTTAGCTGGTCGAATAGATAACGATGGCCAAGATCCTCATGGTACTGTCCAAATTGAAAAAAATCGATCAATAGCAATTGATTCCACTCCGAGCGTATCAGAGGAACGACCAATATTGCCAGAATTGAAAAATATTATCGGCGATGTAGTCCACGATGCGTACAGATGTGAGCCAATACATGTAAGCCCGGCGCTCGATGGCTTAAACGTCACTGCGCCTGCGCACCAATCATCATCTTCCTCAATTGAAAGCCCACAAAGGATACTATTTTCAAATTTGATAGTAAACAATCGCAGATTCTCATTCAACGAAAGTGTCACTACGGAAAATATCCGGAATAAGGAAGAAGTCGGGAATAAAGGACTGAAAATATCAACGCAACAAACATCGCCAGCTAGTAAAATATTAAATAAATTTCGTATGTTAAAACATTATGATAATGATTAAGTAAGATGATTTCTAGTACAATATATAAATATACATTATATGTAAGCGATTTTTTTCATGTAGTCAAGTGTTATAGTGCATATAAACTGATGTGCAGATATTTTACTTTTAATACTGTTCGCAAATGAGGATATCACTTTAACCATTAAAAAACAAATTAAGATGGGCATATTATATATAGTGTTGTATTTATAATTTACTTCAATGCAGCAAGATCTACAGTATTTTATCGAGGTTTAAACGCATTATGAAATATTGTTTATAATAATTTATGTTATTACAGCTAACAAATACATTGAATATTTATTATTTAAAAGACCAATTATATAAAAAATGCAGAAGCCATCATCTGTTATACTATACTATGTTAAAATATTTATTACATGTTGTTTCCATTATTGTTTAATTGAATAAACAAATTTAAAACGCACATCTAAAGAGTATGAGCATTACATCATTAGTCAGACTACACTTACTAAAAAGTATGTCCCCAAGCACTTATACCTACAAAACTACAGTGTCACTAAGAATATGACATAATAATGTCTGTTAGATAAAATTACACAGTAAGACCTAGAGTCGACTAGAAAAGATGATATAGGCATGTACACAAAATCTACTATTTGTTGATAAATGCTTTTTCTACTACAATATATTACTGTTAAACTAATACTTTTATTCGAGGATGTCAAAGAATGACAATAATATAATTGTGCATTTGTTTCATTAAATTAATTTTCATGGTGATGTACCTTTTTTGTCTATCAAAATTTTTCATTTTATGTCATAAAATCATATCATGTTCATACATAAAAATAAAATTTTCAGATCCATGTATTAGAATTCATGATTCTTTGATGTATATAAGCCATGTTAGCCATCATTTTATTATTAATATCAATATTTTTTTTTATTTTTGTTAAATTATTTGCTTTTTATTAGGAATTGATAATGTATTTAATTACATTTCAACATTCATTATAAGCTACAAAAAAGTATCTTTTCTAATCATAGCCATTACTTCATAAAAATATAAATAATCACAGTTAGATATGGCCTGACATAACAATAACATAAGATCAAAACAGAAGCCTCTCATGGGTATATAAAACTAAATCATAATATTTCAATATCATGAGGATTATTATTGTAGGATTTTGATTACAAGATATTCACATTAAATATGTTTAAAGGTACTTAATCCTTATGTTTTTTGCTAGGATGTTTCTTATTGAAGTATTTTGGCAGCAATTTATATCTATATATTAGGGCAGTGATTAACACGGCAGCACTTAGACATGATGATACCGAAAAGTTTAAAATTAGCTTGACATCAGCAGAATCCATGTACACAGTAAAGATGCGGGCTGAAACATAAAATTTTAAAAATATTATAGTGACACTACATTTCTAGAAGGAATTGGAATAACAAACCGCTTAAAACATTATAACTGTTTAAGTGCCTATGAATATTTACAACATTAGTAAGATTTATTGATAAATTGTTGATGTTGCAGATGTCTCAAAATATATTTAAATTCTAATTTAACCTTAATTTCCATTAAAAAAATTTACATTGTTAATTTTAAAATCAGAGAGCAAGTTAATTTGACTTTTTTATCTATTTTTTGTACTATAATAGCATTATTTAGAACTAATCATTATATTTAAGCTAAGTACAACTAACATATACATACATATTAATATATGTTTTTATTCAAATGTATTTAAAAACAATTAATTGATTACAGAAATTAAAGATCCTAAATAAACACTTACATAAATTTGTTAAAACAGAAAGTATCCAAGTTATTGTTGATACTGAATCAGCATTACGAGCTCTAATAATTCCATAAACGTAGGTAATTTTAGCAAAACCATTGATCGGAGTACACATTGGCTGTGAAAGGTAATAAATTACATTTATTATATGTGTTTCTATTATTATATATAAACAGAATAATGTTTGTTTCTTATTATCTATTAAAAAATGGCAATAGCCTATGTTCTAATGGAATGTTGGGTTTTAAGATGAGACTAACCATTGAAATGTTTTTGAGAAAATGTTATTTTATTTGTTTTGTTGTAAAAATATGTAAGCAAGCAACAACATCAAACATTAACCTTTAAGAAGTACAGCGAAGATGAAAATATTTCAAAGCACTTACCATCATGTATGATAACAGACCACACGGCAGCCAATCTAAGACAAATGCAGTTGCAATTGAAACATATATTATTGCCACAATTGGAACAATAGTTCTTTTCAGCAGCTTTTGATATTTCAAAACATAAAAGAGCAAAACGAACATTTGTATTAATATGATTGGATACTCCATGTAAGTCATAATATTATAACTATTGACATAGTTATAGAGAGTAACTATAGTGAACCTGAAACAAGGAAGGAAAAATTACTTTAAGTGAAAATAGTTTTCACAAATTAAACTTTTTTTTATAAACAATTTATGTATACAAACCCAATTATTTCTAGAAGCATAGCTTGAACATATATACCCTTTGCTGATTTTCTTGCTTTAACATGCGAGATTTGAGGTACTTTCAAGAAGAGACATGAAAATATTGTAATTGTGCTAAGACTATTAGCAATGTAAGTAAGAAACTGGTCATCCATGTTTTATTTTTTTCTTGTAAATTTACTATTGCAAATATACGGTACAGTTGCTTAAGAGGAACAGTACAGTTTTATATAATACTTGGCAGGGGTCTTTGGTAGACACTGAGTCAATTATCTCACCGCGAGTAACAAACAAGGTCAAAATGATCAAGTGAAATACAAATTACCCGGTGAGCACGTCAATGGGATTAGTAGAAGATCTAAGCAGTACATTCAATATTATATTTATGTATTGTGACATTTAAAATAATTTTCCTATATGAATCCATAACTGGAATTGTTAAAAATAAATTTACAGGACTATAAACTAGCTGCGTTCTGTTAAAAATTATAAAATCACCAACTAGAACGTCCTAATTATACACTTATTTAAAAAGTAAACAAAAGCTTCCGATCAATATCTCATCAATTGTCTATGTCAGATTTTTTTTTTTTCAATTTAGTGTTGCAATGTTTATATATATAGAGTATACAATGTGATATGCATTCATTAGTTGAAATTGAAACCTCGTATGTGTTTTTAGTTAGAAGTAAAATCTCGAGAAAGAAAAAGTACATAAATATGTATACAAACAAAACAATTACTCATTTCCCATGTTACAAAATAAATTAGTTTTGTTATTAATTTTGCCTTATGAAAAACAACACTGATTACATAGGTATTATTAAACGAGTTATTTTTATATCATAGGACTTTTATTTAAGATTTCAGAAGTTGATAGTTTGATCTTAACACCTGGATATCGTATTCGCGTGAAACGAAATCTTAAATTTTATACTGAAATAGTTGGTATTCAGACAATTTTGAAGCAATTTGTTGAAAACATTTTCTGTATTTTATCCAAAAATATTTTGAAGATTATGCCCTCCTCAATATTATCTATGTCAGTATTTTAAAAATGACTGAATGGGAATTTAAATTCTGTACGTTTTTTCATAACATGGTGTATCCGCCAACTCATTCACAAAAATTACTTAGTGTCCTGAAGTGTACCGCCAAATGAAATGTTATTTTTAACTCTTGGAAAAATCAAAATAATACAGGTGGTATTACCTTGGCGTCATTTTCTACCCGAAGCTGTCAATAAGATAACTTTTACGATATATAAGAAAAAGTCGAATATAAGGCCAAGTATAAGAAAAGACGTGTACAGATATGCCCGTATTACCGTAACTAATAAAATACGACTTAAAATGTCCTTAAGATTTAAATATCTTACATACTGCATGAACATAACTCCATTCCAAAGGTTCTCAATATTTTATGAACTAATATAATGTAATATATGAATTTTAGATGTCTATCTATTATCTATTAATAATCACGAATTAAAAATGTATTATCACTAATCGTCCCTACGAAAAGCCCTATTACCTATTACCAATAAAGACTAAGGCCGAAATCTATAAGAGTATCCGCATATGCTTGACCAACGCGACTACGCTGACCTCAGCCGCGTAGAGATGCAGACTTTAGGTGCAGTAAAACTTTACCCTCCGAGTGTAGCGGGATTTGACCGCATATGCACCGTTGTATTTGACCGCAGTGATATCTGATCACATTAGGTACCCACCAAACATCGACGCCACCATATACGCCCATCATCATCGTCCAGATGTACTTTGTGTACACTGAAAAAACCTCTGCTGTGGTCAGAGAAAAGGTTTACCCGTAAATACTTAACGGTCGTTGCAGTTGCGGTCCTCGGCGACCCTGATGTTTAACCGGAAATTTCAACTTGATTGGTCATTTCGCAGAATTCAGAAAGATATTGAGAGTCGCACGGAATAAAAGCATAAACATATATATTACGAAATACAAAATTAAGAAGTGGCGTACTATTGCCATTTATTCTATTACGAAGCATCATTATACAAGCCTTACTATGTTGAGATTCAAAAAGCTGTTGTGCTCAAATGTTTTTGAGCCCAGTATTCCAGGTCAGCTTAGTGGTCGTATACGATAATAAATCTCTAAGCTGTGGAGTATATCGCCGCTATAAATATATTTTGTGCAAAGCTCTTGATTCAATCACGTACATGCAATAATTACACTGTCATGAAATGAACTGAAAAAATCATAAGACACTGTTTCAATGTAAATATTTACCAGAACTTAATTGAGATAAAAACTTAAATGGAGTGACAGTTTTATACCATGTTCGTGTGCGTGAACGTGAAGTATGTGCGAGTGCCCGCTCCGCCGCCCTCAACTCACTTCACGACTCTGCATAGACGGGCAGAAGTAAGATTAGCACCGCTCGACCCGCCTTTCGCTTCGATTTAAATTAACCGGATATGACACGGCTATCGTACGTTGACACACGTCTTCGTGTTTAAAGTTAGTCTGCACAAGAGTACAATACCGCTTGACCATTCCTCAAACCACTGTTTGAGAACTAGTATTAACCTTCAATTTTAGTGCTCTCTTAAGACTTATTTTTTAACTGTCAAAGACTTATTTTATTTGTTACTAGCACAAAAATATCTTTTTACCATTATTGAAAATAAAAATAATTCAATTAGTCACAGTACACAGTTAGTAAATACCAAAATTATTGAAATATATCTGAGGCGAAGCAACAATAGCAGATTACAATGTGTCATTAATTATCGATCTATATTAGCACCGCTCGACGCTCCTTTATTACATATATAAGATTTTTTTATTTACAAATCGCCCCTATTTCAAGACACAGAGGATATGAAAAGAAATATCCTCTGATAGAAGAGCGTTTTCCACACATAAATTTCACACGGACAAACATCCGTACTAATTCGTGCAACTTTACAACGACGTACTTAAAACAACGTAATTCGTACAAATAGTTGCCCCGGGTGGGAATCAAACGCAGGACAACATGATGATGTGATACAAATGTAACATGTCTGACTATATTGCTAGTCGCTGTACTGCGAGCGAAGCGTCTAGGGGAGATGCGACGCGCGCGACGGAGCGTCGTGTCTACCATGTCCGATCAACTCTTCATCAGGAACATTGACACAATTTGATGGACCATCAGGTCAGCCGCTTGCGTTGTCGTTTGTCGGCCTACTCCATAAAAAATAAACCGAAAGCTTTTTCATTTTGCACGTTATTCCCACACCATGTTATAAAAAAATGGTGACGCGAATACTCTCGACACAATAAAATAATCTAGAAAATGAATGAAATCTGTCAATCAAAAACCTTTATCATATTAAAAAACTTGATTTTTATAAGGGCGCAAACTTTTTTGATTCCTTGTTGAGTGGTCGATCAAAGGCTGCTTTACCTGTAATGCAGAGTGTTGCTAACTGGCACAGGAACGTTAGGGGGCGCTGTCTGCGACACTTTCAATATAATATAACTATTCTAATTTAACTGGCCGCTTACTAGAGGGAGCTAGGGTTATGATTGCAAACGGGCGTTACATGGACTAGAGACGTATATGTGATCGACTCTGATGATGGAATCTTATAGTTTTTCTACTTGAAGTAAATTTTGCTGATCCCTCTATTTTGTTTTTCATCTGCATTTTTTTTTTCTGTTCAAAATTTTAGTTCTCGCTGCATCAACGTTCGACAAATTATTGACATTTTAAAATTTTATTAAATTTCAGTCTCGAGTATTAGACATGGCGTTACAATTTCAACCACTTTGTAATGTAAATATTTACAAAGATTCTTTTCACGGAGGTACGTGTAACCACAGATATGAATCATTGGCGTTTAAAGAAGCTGAAAAGCTCTTAACTTTATTTTATTTGAATTATCGAATGAAGTAATAAATGTTATCAAAAATAGCATTTTTAACAAAACAAGAAACCTTAGCTATTTATCGTATTATATCGATTACTTGTAACAATTTATTTTCTTTAATTTATTTAAAAAACATTTTTGTTTTATATATACATATATATGTTCGCGTAAGATCTGTGTGTAAAACACCCTCATAGCACAACACATTTCTGTCTTAGTAGTCTTTTTTTTTTTTTGAAAAAACGAAGGAAAAAAAAATTATTACGTACTTCAACAAAATACAATAATGTATGAATTAGTAACAACACTTGTATATAAATGTTTGCGATGAAAATTGAATCACTGTGCGTCGTTGGCGCTTTGCCTGCTGTTGATGCGTTTGTGGTCGTCGCCAATACATAGCACACAGGCGGATTTTCTTAAATTTCTTGTATAAAACTTAATTTTGGATGATTTAGGTTACGTTTATAAAACAAAAAGATTTTAAAGGAAAAATTACTGGAACTTGGTAAGCTTTGTTCTTCTAGCTACTATATCTTGGTTGTAAGATATGTATTATTATTATCATTGTTCAGAAGGTGACTCTTGCTTTGTGATTATGGCTTTACAATATTCAGCAAATTACAAATAATCACCTCGTTTAAAAATTAATTTCAGCGGTAATCAAAAGTCCACTACTATATCTCGCCATACGTAAATTTTCAGTTTTTCCACGTTTTTACGGATCATTATTCTCAGAGAAACTATTTAAAGTTCTCCTACCATCTCGCTTCAGAACATTTTTTACTTTTTACGCAACATTTTGAACGACAACCAACATTCTTGGAAGATAAACATAAAATAAAACAATAAGTCAAAACACTAGTATTTAACGTATTTATTCATTTTAATATTTAATTACGGCAGTGTTTCCCAACGTGGGGCCCATGCCCCACAAGGGGCAATTTGATTGTTAAGGGGGGCAATTCGAAAATAGACTTAACACGAGTTTAACCCTTTCTCTGTCTCTATTTACTTCTTATACTTTAACTAATAATCGTGTTTTTGAGGCTAGTTATCAAATTTCTTTATTCATCGCTAAAACTAGAAAAAATGATACTATAGGAGAGTATTTAATAAAACCGTCAATGATGATGATATATGCAAATGATGACCGTTTGGCGCAGATGCTAAGCTATTAGCTTAGGCGTCGCAGGTCGTGGGTTCGATTCCCACCCGGGGCGAATATTTGTACGAACTACAGATATTTGTTTCGGATCTGGGTGTTT
>DWHO01003853.1:0-11588 GCA_018247575.1 Eurytides lysithous rurik
AGACACAGAACAAATACCTATGCTCATCGCACAAATATTTTGTCCTGGGTGGGAATCGAACCCACGACCCTCGGTTTTTCAGTCAGGAACACTAACCACTACACCAACGGGCCAGGCAACTCTGTATGGATAGAGACATTAAAAATAAATATTATAAAATAAGTTTGAAAAAGCTTTTAACATCTACAATGTAATTAAATTCATAGAAATGCCATTTTGTTTCATAAAATAACACCACGCAGTCCACAATAATTCAGTGATTTCTAAAAAATCAATTTATATTTTGTTTTCTTCCCGAACACGATTCTATAGACTTTAATTCGAATTAATACTCAATCTGACGTTTGCCATAACTAATACTTCACGTTCTAACAACCATCATCATATAAATTGGCACGTGTATACATTTTTATCATGTATATAGTTCTCTATGCCTCTGTGATCAGATGTTACTGTCCCTTCACTCAGATACATTAATTATATCGACCATGCTTTCATATGATCGCCGTGAAAATAGTTATATCAATATTATAACACGGAAAGTACTTTTGCGCTGACCACTCTAACGTTACTTGCTTTATCGTGAAGGTGTTTACGCGTATTTCCGTTTAAATATTGTCTGTTTATTTGATTATTAAATACATAAAAAAACCCTATTGTAAAATAGTAGTTCTTGTGTTATAAGGGTGTTTTAAATATATACATTTCATGTAGACATGGTGGGAATCGAACCCACGATTTGCGAAACAGAAGTCAATAGCTTAGCATCTACGCCAAACGGTTCACTTGACTGATTGATTTAACGTTTGCCTTGTAACTGGTCTATTAATTTAACACAAATTAAAAAATCTCATGTTGTGTTAATTTATTTATTACTAATTGTGACTAATTATAAGCAAATATACTTAATAAATAATAGAAAAAATACATAATGATAATAATACTTAATTTTAACAATACATACACAAAAAACTCACATCGGATAATAATAATATATTGAATTGTCTCCAAAGAAAGTCAATTGAAAAAGAAATAGAAATTTTAAACAGTTGAAATTGTAGGTAAAAAATAGTTAAAAGTATCGTAAGTGAAAATTAAACGAAAGATTATAAATGTAGGATATATCACAAAAATAAGATAGCTAAAATTATGACAGATAACGTCCTTGTGGATTTAAGCTGCTGATTGAATACGTAATTAAATCACTTCGGTCAAGCATAAAATAAGTGCCATATTAGATTACGATGTTCTATTTGACAATAAATTGTTTAATTTATTCATTAACTATATTAAAAATTGTTTCGTTTTCATATTAATATATGAACGACATTTCGATATGTTTTTGCTAGTTACATATATTATTGAGAATAGAAAAAGAGGACAAAAAATATGAACAAAATAAGAAAACATAGAGATAAGCAACAAATAAGTTTCAATATCTAAAAGTTTCAACAGTGATGAATGTGTTAGAAGAGAATAATTCAATCTTTTATGAACTGATATGTGTAGTTCATAAAAGTTTGAATTATCAAGTCTATTAAATTTAATAGAAGTAAAACACTTCTAGAAAAACTCAATGGAAAACAAAAACTCATATAGCTCAACTTCATTACAATAAAATAAGTCAACTAAAATGGTAATCATTTATCCAAGGATTAAATATGGAGTTCATTTTATATACATCAGATCCTGTATTATTTGAAATTTTCTTTAAATCATTTCATATTACTCGTATAACAAAGTATTTAGATTTTTTAGTTCAGCGAACAGCTATTGGTTGTAACTGGAGTGATTACTGAAATTTACAGATCTAGTATTTAGAATTCAAATGTTTGTATCATCATGAGTTTTATTCGGTTTCGTATTTTTGCTTGCAATGTATCAAAAATATGTTAAGTATCGTTTTTTATTTTTTATTTTCGATACATCTAATAACATGTTCTATCAAAACAACATGATAAGAGCACTTATTCTTCATATGCTGCTGATTGACTATCACGATGATAAACTTGAGTATGCCTACCAATTTAATATATAGTAGATATCTAGCAATAAAACACGTCACTTTAATTGGTAACTGACTAGATAATACATTGGGCCAGGTTCTGAAAAGGCGGAAGACTGCAACAACTGCAAACAGTAATGGAATAGATAAAATATATCTAATAATTAAATGACATCAAAAACAATACACTCGAGCCCATTTTTTTAAGATATCAGTATTTTAAACATTATTGGTTACTGTCTCCTTCATAGAAAAACGTTACATTTCGTCGTAGTCTAAAAATTCTATGTTGAAATATTGAATATAAATATCTAAAGCAGGTGCTACGAACTTAAAAGCTTTCAGCTAATAACAGCTTCAGAAAGATCATAAACTATTCCGACACAAGAAATACAAATGAACTTAAAACGCACCGTACAAAGCAAATTATAAAATCAAACCGGTATTAAGTCATCAATTAAATTCTCTTCACGGAGGTAAACCGCACTAAAACATTGTTATCTTTACGTTGATACATATATAATTATCGATATGTAACTTTATCATGTAAGTCGCCGATGTTTTCACAATAATTTTTTACTAAAACAATTGGTGAGATACTAAAATAAGTATCAACAATGTTTTGTAAATATCAGAACGAATAATTAATGTGATACTAATCGGTTAATATCAGAAATAACCATTGACTTATATTCATGGTAATATAAAGCCCGCCAATACAAAGATCTCCCAGTCTAACGACAGCAATTAAACCGAGGTTTCCTTGTTTCGGCGACTTACCCCTTCCATACGTCGGCATTATTAATAGTAACATTGTACCGTTGCAATGTAATCTTTTAAATCGACGTTGCTTCCGGTTCATTCGCGGAATTCAAATGTAGAACAATAGAGGCTTGATCTCGCGAGTCGTTCTGAATTATATTTGGGGAAATTCAAGCTAAGTGCTAATTTAAATTTCAAATACCTGGTTATCCAGATAGAGGTTAGCGATGAATGGAGGCGCATTAAACACTTCACAGTGTCACCACGGTTTCCATTTATTTCCAGAGCTTCTCCGTAAACGCAGATGTGCTTTAAATGTGGCCGTTCCTTTATCGCGGCTCTCCCAAATAGATGCTCTAAATCTTGAGCAGTAAAGCACTTTTCGTCTAATGGCGTCCGTAATTATTGCAAATCAAAACGCATTGCCAACGGTTTGATATTTACGCCTTGACAATTTCGGAAACCGTAAGCATTTCGATTACTTGCAAATTGTTTGCTGTTTGGTTTTGGTGAACTGAAACCCTTTTAGTAGCTAAAAGCAATTTCACTATTTTCTTTATCCTTTGCTACCTGATGTTCGTACCGTATCCTTCAAAAACAGATCTGTAGATTTAAAAGATAAGGTTATAGAGCCATAGTTGACTATTCCACGTTTAAACTTTATTAGGTAGTCCTAAAGTCCTAACGATTTTAGCCCAGCAATATAACACATTAATACTCGTTCTAAGTGTGCATGACCCATTTCATACCAGATGTTACATGACAAATTGAAGCGAGTACGAACATAATTTTGTGAGAGTTTTTTCAGTGGTATGTTTGAAACCTTTTTCATTTTCAAAAAAGGTTTCAAACATACCACAAAATGAAAATGACACCAACTGGTTGTTTTTAGTTGTTTCTACGATTTTTTTAAAATCGAAAAAAGTTAAAAAAATCAATGTCACATACACAATTAAAGAAATTCTTAAAGTTTTTCAGAAAAAGTATCAAAATAGGATGAATAAAAGCCCACGTTATTGCAATTTACTTCAAAGCCCCCGACAGCGCGTTAAATTCCCAGCGGTGCACTGAATCCTTGTTGTCCTTTTTTAATTAATGAGCCTTTGCCCTAAAAGCCTTTTCGAGGAAAATCGTAGGAAAGGGTGATTCATCAATCTTTAACATTTTTAAATTATAAAAAAAAACCTCTTTGCAACAGTCATAATAAATTTCATAGCAAAGTTTTATCCCCATAGTGGGCACTAAATAGTTACACCAAACAGCAAATCGTGTAGTATATATTTGCGTAGATAGAATCTGTCTACCAATGGCAAAGAAAAACGTTCAAAGGCTTTTATATAGTTAAGCTAAGTAAGGTTTAGACGTAGTTTAGTGCGAAGACTCGACAAACCTTGAGCTACCATCCATACCACCCGGATGTCTGGCAATCTACCATCGTGCGCTTCAAGGAATTTTCTTCCACGCACTACCAAGTTGTGGAATCGGTTGTCCATTTCCGGACGAGATTAGAATTTTCAAGAGGAAAGCATACTCCCACCTTAACGGCCGGCAACACTTTTGCAAGTCCCTCGATGTTGCAAATGTCCATGGGCGATGGCGTCCACTTACCATCAGGTAAACCGTTTGCTCGTTTGCCGCCGCCGCCCATGGACATTTACAACATTACAGATGCGTTGCCAGCCTATAAGGGATTTTTTTAAAGAGGGGGGGAAGGAGGAGGGGATGGGGGAAAGAGAAGAGTGAGAGAGGCAGGAAGGGAAAGGAGGGATTACCGCCACTACTCACCAGACGAAACGCGGAAGCTAAAGTAGTTCCACTTTACGCCGATTTTCTGTGAGGTCGTGGTACTTATCCGGTTCAAGCCGGCCTATTCAACAGCGGGAATTGCTTGCCGTGGCTTCACCACCATTTAGAGTCAAAGTGATGGTAGTTGTTGTAAACGATATTCTTAAATAAAGATTTTTAGTTACCGCATTTATGCTATATATGAATTAAATTTTTTTTTAAACTTAAATTCTAACGGCAAAATAGATCCGATATAAAAAAAAATCATGATTTAACAAACAACCGCAATTCACTTTATTTGATTGGTTTTCAGTACATATTTAGTTGCAAATTGTGCTGAATTGCTCAAGTCATGAGTAAAACAACTGTTTATTGACCCCGAAGGTAGTTTCAAAGGGAAGTGCTGATCTAAATTTTAAATTGCTGGTGGAACAGATTTTGATTTGCGTTGGAAAGCGAGTCGTTCATCGCTACACAGTGTTAATATATATTAACGATTATATGCGTATACTTCGTCGTGTATTCGCTACATACAATTATATCCAATATGTTCGCTTATCTCATTTTATACCGAGCTTATACTGGACGAATTAATTGTACCATATATAAATCCTTTCCTCACAAACACGAATTGTTTCATAGATTGATAAATGTATATTAGTAGTTTAAAAAAACTAAACACTTATTCACAGTTAAAATAAAACACTATTTGTGAAGTGTCCATTTAAGCTCCGTCACAACAGCGCTTCTAATTCAAGAGAACGTCAGGAAGGCAATTACCGAATGCGAGAGCTTCTAAAATTAGGTTCGAAATCTAATTCACACGAGCTACCGCATATCGCCAGTGATTGACGAACTTCGCAAGTTACGTACTACTGGATTACACTACTTTCATTGTATTCGAAGTGGAACTTGATTTAAACTTAATCTAGGTGTTGGGTTGAAAATTCAAGACAAAGGAAAAAAATGCAATAAAGTGATTTTGATATTGTACAAGGTTTTGGTAGCACTATAGCCTCTCGGAAGAGAATATTTTCCTCTTTCCCTAATCTTTGAAATTGACTGTTTCTAATTCATAAAATATTGATTGGAGAATTTTAACACCAAACCTCATAACAATGCGACAGGTTAGATACTCTTGTAATAATAGGAAATATTATTTTGTTAAATTAATACTCTTCATCTTTTTAACATCAGAAGTCGGCTTATTAGCCAATTTCATTTTGTATTTTTTTTTAAATCTTTTAAAAGGCACCAAACAAAAATGCTGCGAGTATAGCCGGGGGGAGGATGTAGTTTTATAGTTCATAAAGTTACCGGTGACACACATTCGCTTAAGAGGAGGTTGTATAAGCATATAGGTTCCGATAGACCTTTTGTTACACTACCAAAATTCTATACAAAGTCCAGAACAATGCTCGTCTCAGACAAAGGCTGTGAAGTGGTGACCGACAGTAAGAACCCTTCGTAGTTAAGTTATTCTGAAGTTACCTTTAAGGCCACACTCCTTTAGTATTATTATGATTGCTTGGTAAAACGACATTAGTTTTAGATACATACGATAGAAGAACGAAGATAATTAGATAGGTCACATGTTGTCCTGCTGTTTGTTATAGAACAACACCCACTGACAGGATAAAAATAAAATGTTATATATCGTTGTGAAAGAAAACAAAATGTTGTATGTTTAAGTATAAAATTTAAAGGAGCAACCACACGTAAATATAAGTTTTGTTCACATCACATGGATTTTGACACCAATAAAGTAGACAGTATTTTGATTACACATTACAGAACATTATTACAGTTAAGTTAATTTTTAAATAGGGTCAAGAATAACGATGAAAATGATAGACTTGCAATCGTAACATTGCAGGTTCTAAGCTTAATGGACGAAAGGGTTAAAATGCCTACCTGGGCAAGTGATACTGCGATTGTCCAGAATGTAAATTGAACTGCCCTTGCTAGTCGCTCTCAAATGACTTACGGAAATAATTTCCTCTAGACCAGTCATTTATAAAGTAATACACATAGAGAGAGGTGCTCTGAGAGCACCGGGAGAGCCGGTGGGAGTCCAATATCCACATGTTTTGACGAGTCTTGGGAAAATGGTAGAAATGTATGTGGTAGAAATAAGTTTGGTAGTCTCTGTTTTAGACTTTATGCCTTCTGTATGATATCATCTGTTTCATCTGAGTCTAAAATTGTTAATAGAACTTTTTCACAAATATATAAGTGCACTGTTTATGGTGTTAATTAAAGTTAATGTAAAAGTCTCAGTGTTCCACAGAACATTTGAAAAGTTCTTTGCAAATAATGCCGCAGTATCGTGAATAATCCACCTTCGAAAAATTCTAACGAAAAGAAAAGATAACCTAACGAAAATCCGGTCGTCCATAGCGCAATACAATTTCATTTATAACTTTGCAGTCACGACACGGCCTTTTCAAAGGGTTTCGAGACGAAAGAAATTAACACCTAAGAAATTAAATATAAATCCCTTTTATGTCTCACCCTAATGTTAATGCCTTAAGTACATTGACTTAGGACATAAGCAGAAGCGGATCAGTTATGGGTGTTATTTTCATTCTCTTAAAAAAATCATTGACAATGACATATATCCTCAATTTACAGAGACGCTCTTATAAAGTTTTCTGGTGGAATCATTGTGTGCGTGCATGCATTCCTGCGAGCGTGCGTGCGTGCTTGAGTATGTGGACGTACCTAACGCCTTTGTTTTTTCATCAGGCAATGAAGCAAGTTAAAGCCAAGCAAAACATTTTCTTTTAAAATTTTGTAACGACAAAAGAAAACTTCTATAAAATTATAACATGTTTTTGCGTATACAAAATGATAACACGTTTTATAAAACAATCAAATATTGAAGGTTTCTTTGTATGCAGTGTTTTAACGTTTTACGATATCGCAGTAAGTCTATCTCTTAGACTCGACCACTAAGACGGAAAAGATAATTACCCTTACCATAGCGCTTGGGGCTACGTTGCCAAAGAAGCTGCCTTTGAAGCGTACTCTAGCGGATATAACCGCAAAAAAGGTAGAAAAAAAACGTCAGGGTGATACTTCATCATAAGAAACAAAAGGGGACCAATGATACTCCATAAATTCCTGTTATCCTCGACTCTTTCTAATATACTAATATACTTACACATTTTTAAACGTATAAGTTAACACATAAATATTGCCTACGTCGAATATCATTCATGTCTATTAGCGGTTGTACGCTGTTTTGTCTTGTTTATCAATATCACTGAACTACATATTGCGTAAAACTTTCGAAGTAACGTCAGATAATTTATCTTTCAGAGAATGAAAGAAAGAACAATAAGTTTCCATAAAAAATAATAGCTCGATTGAAACATTTTATGCATCATAAATCATCCGTTAAAAATTAATAAAAATGAGTTAACTTTCTTATTAATCAAAGTAATTCAAACATATGTATACTTTTCAAATTCAGTTCAATATGCGCTTGCGGCTTGAATTATTTCTTTCGGCTTAAGCTAGTAAAAGCAGCTTAAATTGTTTTTCTTTTCACTTTAACTTAAAGAAATAGTATCTTTTAAAGTAGAATATTAAGTTTTTTTTCTTTTTTTATTTATGGAATAGGTTGACAAACGAGCAAGCGCCTCACCTGATGGTAAGTGATCACCGCCGCCCATGGACATTTGTAACATTACAAGACTCGCAAAAGCGTTGCCAGCCTTTAAGGGGGGGATTTTTAAAGGTAAGGAGAGAGGGAGCGGAAGGTGGGATGGGATGGAGGAAGAGATAGGGAAGGGAGTGAGAGAAAGAGGAAGGATAAGGAATGGGCCACCGACCATCTCACTCACCGGAAGAAACGTGGAAGCAAAAATACTTCCACTTTACGCCGATTTTCTGTAAGGTCGTGATACTTATCCGGTTCGAGTCGGCCCATTCCGCAGCGGGAACAGCTGTGTTGCTCTACCACCGTAAGTATTTGAAATGTCGGAAATTTAAAATAAAATGCGATAAAATCCGTAAGTAACTCCACTTTATAATGTCTAGTATTTGCGTAAATCAGCGTTTACCGAAGTGATCCACGAGGTTCCACCTCTAGGGTTTAAAGGAGGCCCTTAATATGGTAGTAATGTAGCCGCAAGGTGTTCACCGAAACCAGTAAAATTTTTAAAATGGTCTATGAGATAAAAGCTCGGCAATCTCCGTCGTAAATAGAAGAAAATCATTAACCGTAAAGTATACCGCGTCTCAATACAACAAAATGCTATCTCAAACGGCCACTACATTTTACAGTAACACTTTGACAATTTATTTCCTACGTGATGTGTTGAATAACACCATTCGAATACGTGCTCCAAATGTAAAGTAATGCTATTTGAATGATGTACTAACTTTTCGCATCGGCCTGGGAATAGTAACGAACTTAAATGTTTGCGTCCATGAAGCGATGTGCCTATTTCAAATATATCTTTATTTATAAACATAGATATACCACCGTCTAGTCTTGAGTCTATACTGAAAACTCCTTTGATCCGTGATTTTAAGGGTAGCATTATTGTTTTAAACGTAATTTCAAAACTACATTGCTCGTATGTCTTATATATGCACGATATCTTATTTGTTGAAGCATTTTAAAAGATGAACTCTATAACTCAACATTAATATACTCCGAATCTATGATCATTCTCATATTCCTTCGAAATGTTGCATCTTGTCTTATGTATGACTGATGCTTTTCCTATGCGGCTTTATAAAGCTTCATTATGCACCAAACCTGTGGAAATGCTAATAATGTATGAAAAACTCACCTCTTTTATAAATCCATCAACAACCATCTTAGTATAAATTTTCTTATGTTATACAATAGTAGTATACATCTTATTGGAATTCTGTTTTCGAAATTTTTGATCTATTTATAAATAACAATAAAGAAGAGACTTTCTCTAAATCGACTCTGACTTTTTATGTACACTAATAGTACAAGTCAGTTTCTTTACTTTTTTGGCTCAAAGCGTATAATTTAAATTTATTATTCATATAAGATGCTTAAGAAGTTCGCAGGGTTGATGCAAGGTATATCTGATACTTATGACTGTTTTTTTTTCTTTCGACATAATCTCCAAATTTATTTTTTTTACGGAGAAGGAGGTAAACGAGCAAGAAGGTCACTTGCTGGTAAGCGATCACCGCTGCCCAAGGACATTCACAACATCGAAGAATTTGTGAATGTGTTGCCACGTTAGAGGTAACGCGGGAACAGGCGGGAAGGGAGTGGAAAGGAAGAGAGAAGAGGGGGAGGGGAGGAAGGCCACCGGCCTTTTTCTGTCCAGTTTGAGCCAGCCCATTCAGCATCAGTTAGATCTGCTGCGTGGCTTTACCACCATCTTCCATTCGTACCGTACTGTATTTGTATAATAAATAAATAATTTTTAAATGAACTAATAAAATTTCGAATCGTGTTCGAGCGAATACTCGTTTTCAGGTGAAAATTTCTTAATAAAAAGATTCAGAGCGGAAGAAAGCGGCATTCTTATTAAAAAAAAAAGTTGCTAATGCAAAAACTCGAGAGTAGAAAAAATTTTTTTTAGTTCACAATCATGGCTTTCACAGTCATCAAGGCTCATTCATGAACATAATACATTGTCATTGTCATTTTTTTGTGTTTGACTGACCCGTTCGTGTGGCGGTTAGTGCTACTGACTGCAAAACGAAAGGTCGTGGGTTCGATTCCCACTAACGAAAAATATATGTGCGACGAGCAGAAATATTTGTTCTGTGACTGGGTAATAATTATCTATATAACAACGCTGGAAAGCAAAAACATAATAACCAGCAAAACCAAAATATTTCACCAGACCAATACACCAATCGACTTGGTTTAATTTACATATTCCAACAAAATAATTAAAAAAGAAATACTCTATGTGTCATTTACTACGTTTTTTCTTTCCGGTATCGATAAGTATATATTTAAAAAAAGGTAAGTATATATATTAGTTGTCAGGTTACCCTAGTACAGGCTCTCTACTTTGATATAGATGGCAATGTGTGAGATGTGCCATAATGTTATATTGTTAATTTTGAAGACTACATCCTTTTACAGTCGACAACCCTAGTCGAATGTTTGCTGTGTAACTACTGGGTGTCGGACGCAGCAAAGCCTTTGTAGCGTCAATTCCTTTGCCTGCGCTCTAAGTGAAATTTACTCTAGAAAAAATTATGAAAAGATATCAACACTGAAAAGAAATACGTATAAGATTGAGTTCTCAGCAATTAATTCTTGTTTTTAACAGCGTTTTTGATAAAATAGAGCTTCAAGAGACCGTTTAACCTTACTGGACATTAGTCTACGATTCTTTTACTCCCTTCACCCCCTCCCTTCGAGAATCTAAGAATATTTTTGTTAATATTGTTTTGATTTCCCGTGACGTCGTGTTTCTTCATTTTTTATCCGTCTGTGGCAACCCTGCTGAAAAATAGAAAAAAAGTTCCAATTTCAACGTCTCATTTATAATATACATAAGTAAAGATAGTGAGGATACTCGTTGACATTTTAAAAATATTTTATAAATTGTTGCCTTGTATAATATAAACCTTCAGACGTTAAAACATTTTTTTTTCAATATAATTTATTACAAGCTACAATTTGACAGAAAGGAAATTATGTTCTTCAAGTTCTTTCATTAATCTTCTTTTAGGCGTTAATAGTAATTATAAATTGGATGACGGACGAATACAAATGCGCGTGATCAAAAATAAGTCACAACAATAACTTATATATCTAAAAATATAAATATAATTATTTATGAAAAATTACGGTGAATGTGAATTTTATTATGAAAATTGTTCTTGTTAAAGATTTAAATTCACTGTTTGTTTTTACTGACATTAATGTTATCAACTGTAAGGAGGGCCTGATGACCTGAAATACAAGCTTCGCTTAGTTTAGGGATCAGTCTCCCACATTACCTTGTATTTTTTTGTTATCTCTGTATTTTTTTTTGAAAACGCTGCCCCTATTGTAAGATAGAAATAT
>DWHO01003854.1:0-11586 GCA_018247575.1 Eurytides lysithous rurik
ACAAAACTTTAACTCTTAAGTTTAACTCTGTACAATAGGAACTGTAATTATGTAAACGGTTATTACGGACAATACAACCAGTATAAACACTCGCCTATCTTTTATTCGTCTGGAAGTGGTGTCCCAATCCCAACAACTCAATTAGCTCATTTCGTCCTATTTTAATTTTGTTTTAATTACCATCTAATTGCCTGCCAATTTACAATGTTCGAGTAAATTTTTAATTATTTATTTTTTGTCGAAATTTAAATGTTTGTGTTTATTTCTATATGCTTTCGTGAGTTTTCGTTATTAAATGTAATATAATCGTTACAGCTATAACATTTTAAATATATTTACTAATAAACATTTTAAAATTTAATGTCATATAGGATAAGGTGTGAAATGGGTGTGAACATAAATAAATGCACACTTCTTTGATTTGCCAAAAAAAAAATCAAATGGAATGGAATAGTACCGAATGAATAAAGAGTACTATACTTTTAGTTTCTCAAAAAGAAAAAAACAAATTTGGCAGTTATCACTGGTACTATGGTAAGTTAAGGATTTTCGAAATTTGTAGGACTCTTGCAAGTTAGGGAAATAATATTGTATTGTCAATTATTCTATCGTTATGCAGTGCATAATTTAATAAATTGAAAATAAAAATTGCAATAAATTGAATGTGTAAACACATAATTACTCGGCATAATGATAGTCCATCATCATTTTCTAGGTGAGTGAAATGAGCATTTATTAAAAATACCGTTTCGCATTACGCTGTCAGGGACAAATGTGTCGATTACCATCAGATGCACAACGCATAAAATTAAATAATGCGTGCTTATGCATTAATTTATTACAAACAGACAAAAAAAAACGTTACAACATAATAAACGACGGCGCAGCTCTCGCGTATGACAGATAGCTCCACTGTACCTCTCCCTCCCTCAACCCGCGTCTGGAACAGCTGACTGCCCCGACAACAAAGAATATAACACCGACCCACACAAACAAGGGAACAAGGGACTAAATAATAGAAGCAACGACGCGCAATTGTTTCAAACGAATCATCCCATAATTCCTGTTTTTAAATGATCTCTCTATAGTTTTACAGATGATTTCGAAATAATCAGATACAATACAACCCGGACGGATGTAATCAATGAATATTTTTAACGTGAAAGGTGTTGGTATGAACTTAAAAAAGGGCATACTTGCCTTTCTGTTCATCCAATACACGCACGCTCTCGAAATGTAGCACTATATAAAACAAGTCTTTCAAACAAAGTAATTCTACAAAATCCTATTTGGAAATTCACGGTTCCATCGCAGAAAAAGTCAGTCGTCACTTACGTCGTAAATTTCACTTTTTTGTTGCTATGGTACTAACAAATAACTCGACACAAGTTGTTACAAAGATTTAATATTTTAAGTACAAATTATAGTCTATGTTTACAATGTTACGGGTTTTTATTGTTGTATTTACATCACTTTTTCAATGGCCTGCGAACGTAATAATCGTTGCACTGCCTGCGCAATTTATTTGCGCTGCTGCGTCAAAAACAATCGGTCAGAGACGACCCAACTCGTACAGTTCGGATAGCGCTCGCTAAAAGCCGGTTTTTTGTCTCAGTCTAGCCTAGATTTCGTTTATGCTATCTCTGTCGTGTGACGTTTGGACTAAATGTTGCTGCGTCTGGACCTATTGGTTACCATTAAATAAACTGATCACTTTTTTTCATGTGTCAAAAAAAAAGTATTAATTACGCTTATAATACCAAGCAATATTTTATTTTTATTTTCTTATATCAGCTGATAATTTTTCATAAAGGGTATATAGAAAATCGGTGATGATCGCCGCCCCCGGAGATAACCACTGTTATTTTTTGACAATAACACAATTTGCTGTTAAAGTTGACCTCAAGTTAAAATAGATTCTCTTCTTGAAGGTTCTCAAGATGGATAGGTCTGGAAACATCAATGGCAAGTGAATTCATAAAATAATTGTACGTGGCAGCAAAAAGCGTATATTTGTGGTTACCAGGTGGCGATGGTGCCTTGTATAATTGACATGGAGGTGTTCAACCTAATTCAATGCAGATGGCATGTAATGCATATTCAACAGATACGTATGCACACTGCCACATTTCATTGCCCATGTGACCATTTATATCGCAAACAACAGTTTCATGGGTCGGTATTGCACATAGGTGCTTTTAAATTGTATTATACGTTTTAATTTGATATCAGAAGGGTTATCAATCAATGCCTTCAAATTTAGATCTCTTTTAAATCACAGAATACAAATATAGGTAAAAATTATGCAACACGGGTTTATTTGCTTTAAGCGCAGGCAGTGTTAGGGCAACTTGAATGCATTGTATTTTAACCGAGAAATTAATTTTAAATTTCATTAATCTATGAACATTACTGAAATAAAAATTAAACACTACAGTTGCCAACCACTTTTAACACGCGTTAATTGGTTCAGGTTTATGTTTTAGCATGCAGTTATTTTTTTTAGTGTGCTTTTGTAAAATAGGAATAGCATAACAATGTTAAAAATTTCACTTCCACAATAGATTACTATAAACATATTTTTAGCAATGTCTAATTGAATTAGGTGAATATGTGATCAACAGATGCTAGAATTACTTACAAATATAAACTGTTACTTTAATTTCTGTGATGTACTGTAAGGAATTGAAATTACACTTCTCTAAACTTTTTTTAAGAAAAATAAGTGTGGAGATCTTATTTATTGTTGAAACAACACTAATTTTGGACCTATATCACATTTAATTTTTTATTAATTCCAGTAGTTGTTTATATATCTTTAAGACTAAGACATTTATAGGATATACATACTATATTATAAATAACAAAATATACTAAAACAATTATTTGAAAAGTAACAAATTTTTTTTTTCAAATATTATATCTATTATGGTTTTATATTAATTAAAGAACTATTTTAATTATTGGTAATGCATTGTGACAATCCCTCTTAATATAGTGGACTTATACACAATTAACACAAACTGCTTTAGCAGAAGATCAGAAAACAAACACTGCATCTCTATATCAAATGTGAATAGCACTTATTATCTAAAGACAAATAGTGTAAAATGAGATAGTAAAATTAAGCAGGAATTACCTATAAGTTTATTAACATATCACAAATTATATACAAAGTAAGAGAGTTATGTTGTATTTTTCTGCCAGAACTTGCTAGAGTTACGAGAAGATTTTCCTTTGCCTGAATTTCTTTTTGGTGCTGAGTGGGTCTCAGTGCCAATGCCAGAAGTTGATTCATCGTTCTCAGCTTGTGTTTTCAAAGTCTTTTTAATATACTGAATCTGAAAATAAAATATTTAAATTTTGTAAATAGACATTATTTGTACAACAGTTTATAGGTACATGTGAAATCAAAATAAAAAAAAGAATATGGTAGGTACTAATTACTTAATACATTAATTAGTTAACAAAAATTTATCATTTAAAATAAATAAAAATGTATAAATAACAACACATCAAGACAATAGTCTTGATGTGTTGTTATTTATACATTTGTTACTTATACATTTTCATCAAGACTGTTGTTTTTTCATTGAAAAGGCAAAGTATTGTTTTGGTTACCCTAAACTAATACAACAGCCATATTTTGAGTCCTTTTTTATCAAGGTTGATTGAAGTCAAAAAGTATGTATTTTATTTAAAGAATTATTTTTTTAATCATGTAAAAACTGAATGTAAGATAGACTTGATGTGTGGCTTAATGTATAGCTAATTTTTTAATTGTTCATTAAAGTCTTTAGGAAAACAAAGTTTACAACAAACCTCTTGCTCAATACCCTGTTGGTGTCTTAGAGCCTTTTGTTTATGATGATTAGCACGCTGTATATGGCGGTCTACTGAGTTTAGAACAGCTTCACAGGCATTGCACCAGTCTGCTAGCACATCTGCTATACCAGATGCATCTTCCAGCCTGGCATCTCTACCTAGGGCTACATCAACCTCCAAGCGTTTGCATTCTTGATCAAGTTTTCCATGGATAATATCTGTAATAATGACAACAATATATATATCAGCAAGAATTAAAAATATAGTTCTAATCACAAATTATTATAAAGTTTAATCAACAACAAAAAACTTGCAAAAAAAGGCATCAAGAGCCTATCATGTTCAAGAAATTTTAGTACAGTAAGACCTTGCTTAACACGGGGTATACACTCCATCAAAGTAGAGTGTAATGTGAAATAGCATTAAACTAGATAAAAATTTGTCAGGTACTTTACCATTACATTTATTAATAATGTTTTTCAGAGACAAACAGAAAACAGAAAATCTTACTAATATAGAAACATAGTAAACAAATATACATATAAAAATAAACAAAATTCTAAGCTAGTATGTTTACTTTTCAAATCATTCAGTCAATCTTATTGTTGAAGTTGCCAAATTCAAAGCGAAAAATTTGAGATTGATGTTCAACAGTATTTAATCTTCTAATCACTTGAATTTGGATTTTTTTTGCTTAACTGTCATAAAAAAAAAGAAATAAGGGTTATTTTTTAGTATCGCACCACCACCGATTTTGAGCCTGATTTTTTTACAGGTGAATTATGACTTCTAAACATCATAACTAGTTTTATTATGATAGTGCATGACCATTGGATGCGAATAGTACAATACCGATGGTGGAGGAAATCCTTGGGGAAGGCCTATGTCCAGCAGTAAACATCTTTTGGCTGATTATGAAGATGAGCTATTTAGACTTAAAAAAAAAGATTTAATTATTTAGTCATATGCCATGACCCATACTGAAGCTGAATTTTTTTTATGTTGACATGTTTTATATATATATATATATATATATCTGGCAACTGCTTTATTTGTATATAAAATGTATATCACAATAACAATGAAAGTATTTTTATTAAATACACACCTGCATAAATAGCCTCTATTATCAAATCTTCCAAATCCCTAACATTCTTGATGTCCAACTCTTTCAGAAGAACACTGTATGGAATACATTTTTCCTGTGTTGCCAATGTTGCAATTGTCAAATGTTGTAGTTTCTTACATTGTACTGGAGTTAGCTCCAGATATTCAGACTTGTTCTCTAAATATTCCTTATATGTGCCATAGGCAAATAGATTCAAGGTCCTGTAATGAGTCGCATAAGGCCCTTCTTCTAGCTGAAAAAAATTGATATATTTATGTTAACAATTCATACAATATGTTCATATTTAGAATACTAATCTTTTGTTATTTTCGGTCTTTACTCTTTAGACATTAAATCATCTATAACTTACATAGCTAAACAAGGTCAATTATTATAAAAGAGGATTTATAGTCAAACCTTTTAATATCGCAAAAACGCAAATACAATGTTACATGTATTAGCTTCTACTAACCTCTTTAATATTCGGCATTTCCAACAGCTCACCAAATACGTGAACTCCTGGAGCTTCTAGAACTTGCTTAATAAGTTCCGCACATGCGAAACCTTTAGCACCCTTAGCTAAGAGTACAAATTGCTCCAGAGGGTGATTTGTAGAAAATGTTAATAAAGATGACGGCTCATCCCTGTCCATTGACATAGGATTCATGTTGGATGAGAAAGTACTGTTCTGTACGCAGTTATTAAAAAAAAAATTAATCTGAGTACAAATATATATGAATTGTATCCAACGCTTTACTAATGGATGTTTTTCTTTTTTTCTTCTTAGACTCGATAATCAATCGCCGAACTGTCATTTGCTGTCATTAGAAATTGCAAGGCCAGAAAATTCCTTTCATAGCGCAGTCACAGATTAAAAAAAATTTATATTGTTAATCAAGTATGGTAGAAAGTATTTTATGTTATATCAATTTACATAATAATTTTGGCAGTTAATGCGTATAAATGTGACATTATTGGAAGTCCGTAGCATATAATATAAAAAGAAGTTATAAACCACATTTTCAAGATCTATAAAAAAACAAATTCAAAGAATCGACACAGGGAACAATTATCGTCCATTTAGATGATAAGTGTCTTTTTAAAAACTTAAGTGACCATAAACAATAAAATGGCGTCCGGTTTTTTGTGTGTGCGATGAAATTATTGTTTTCGTATAAACGAGATGTACAGTTGAATGTTATCGTTTTAATGTTGTTATGACTAAAAAATAACAAAATGCTATGCCAATGGGCGTTAAATAAACTACAAACGAATATCATTTTAATAGATTACGTGCGTGTCAATTTTGGTTGTAGCGTCCTATGCCGCCTTTTTTACTGACTGGATCAGCCTATTTTAGTAATATTTCTCGTGTTTCTGTGTGTAAACTCATGAAATATTTGTTGTTTGTCATGTATGTGTATAACTGTGTGTTGAACACAAGTGTTTATGCGGCATCGTAGGTTTGATGGGTGCGTTTTGCGTTAGTAGTTGTGAAAGCATACATGTCGGTAATGGACGAACTGTCATGAAGAGCACTGTTTACAATCGGAGTTGTGAATTTGTATTGGTTGGTTTTTAGAACTAGTTTATAAAGATGTGTATGCCAACGCCAAGTAATGTGTCGGGATTTGGTTATTCATGGGGGTTCACCAGCTCTGCCGATCTCACGAAGGGCGAGGTGGAGACCCCGAGCAGTTTGAGTTATACTCTTGGAAATACGGTGAGAAAACATTTTACTCAAGTTTAAAAGTTCGATAAATATTATTCGTATAGTATATATCATATAGTATTCGTGAAACAGTATATTAATAGGAGGTAAGTAATAAAAGTGATTGTTTTAATGGTTATGACATTTAGTATATTATGAACATTAATCAAATATGAACTAATAATAGTTTACCTGTTGTTATAAAACATGAATAATGTTTTATAACAATAGGTAGATAATACATTATTTTAGATCCCATAATACATTAAATTTTTACCTAATTAAGTAACTTAGTTGGATTTATATTTTTTTTAAATGTAGAAATAAATAGGACACTCAGAATTTGATTTGTGTAATTTTCAAAAGATAGAGAATTACATGAATTGCAATATTAATATAATTAATTTTATTTTACATAAATGCTGAAAAATATAAATATATATATATGCATTATTTATGCATTTGTTCTATTTTGAATATCATTAGTGTTAATGTAAACAAAAAGCTAGCCATTCAGTAAATATTACACTTACTGTTCATTGTGTTGTATATCACCATGTCAAGTTTTGCTATTAAGATATATATCTCTGTTCATGATCATAAAATATCTATTAAATAAGTTGTTTAATTAATTTTGATAAAAGGCAAATACTTCATTGTGTGTCTCCAATTTCCAGGTTTCTCCTGAGACTACTTTGACTGTAATGTCACATAAAACACCACAAGTACAGGAAAAAGTAGGAACAGTTGCAGTAGCAGTGTCCAATTCTGCTGCTCAGGTCACAAGAGTAGTTGCGACTGGTACACCAGTCACTGCTCGGAGGATGTTTGTGGTTAATGAGGCACCTGCACACACATTAAACAGGGTTTCACAGCAGAATCAGACAGCCACAATACAAAGTAAGTGTTCATAAATGTACACCAACTGACAATAACTATATTTAACATATTTTTCTTTAATGATTTAAATTAAGCATAAATAACGGGACTTATTCCTTATAATTTTGGATTGCGTTAGCAGTATAAGATAATAGAAAAATACAATTTTAAGGTACATATATCTGCTTTTTGTCTTTGATCACAAAATGTGCTTGAAATTTTTATTTATATGTAATGCTTTTTCTAAGAAACATATGGTAAAGTTTATGGTAGCTTTGTTCCTATCTTTTAAATTTAAAAAATTCTAGATTTTATGCTCTTAAAGATTTATTTTTCTATTCACACTATTGTAAGGCAATAACACTAAAGTTTTTAATATTTTTTGTGTATGGCATGGCTTTCTCTATTTTTCAGCCACCAATCTTTCGGCGAAGCCTTTTCTTACGCCGATTGGTCCCATCCAATTAACTGCAGAAGAATGCAACGAAATTCTGATGAAGAGAGCACTTCAAGCTCAAGGCATAGCAACACCTGTCATAGACGCTTCACAATTAAATCACACTCTTCTCAATGGCAGTTTGAAGACTATAACGGAAGCATCCCAGTCACAAGCAGACACCATACAAACCACAACTGTACATCAACATATGTTGCACACAAAGCAAGAACCAGGGACAGCAAATAATTCTCCTAAAGTAAGTATTTTTGTAAATGTATTCAATGTCTGATAGAATAACATGTTTTTGAGTGTATTTTTGAAAGTACTGCATTATATTAAAGTATAGCTCAGCTCTACTATGATAAATGATTTTAAACATATTTCTGATTAATATTTATGGATCTAAGCAATATTTTATAGTTGTATATTGTGACCAAAATTTACTAGTCCAAATTTGTTTTGCATCCTAGGCCATGGCAGATGATGATGATGATGATGATTACAAAGAAATTAACCCTAAAAGACAAAAAATAGTGTATCAACACTTACTTCCTTTCTTCTACTTGTTTAATTTAATTTATCAATTGTATGAAATTGCACCCTAATATGGGGTAGTAGAGTTGGTTTTTGTATTGTAAGCGATTGGCAGGCGATGTATCCCCAGACGGAGCTGCTTAACAATGCAGTGCTAATGCCCAGTGCGCCTCCGGCCGTAAAAGAGAGGCCCTATTCGTGCGAAGAGTGTGGCAAATCGTTCCTACTAAAGCACCACCTCACCACACATGCAAGGGTACACACTGGTAAGTTGTAAATAACAAACTAAAGGTATATTAAACATAACTATCATAAGGTAGCTCTTGACCAATAAATAAAATTAACTTCTATGACGGACACCACATCTTTCATCAGATGATCCTTTGACGCAGTGCTAAGCTATTGGCTTTGGAGTTGCAGGTCATGGGTTCAATTCCCATCCGGGAAAAATATTTGTATGAACTACAGATAATTGTTTCGGACCTGGGCGTTTGTCCGCGTGATATTTCTGTATGTAAAATGCTATTAGGACACAAGATATTTCTATCAATTACAATATGGGGCAGCATATTTGAAAAAATCATCCCTTTTTTATATGAGATTTTATTATTATATAAAGTATATATTATATAAGCTTTACTAACGATTTATATGCAGTTTCTTTGTTTTCCTTTACCAATACGGTTTTGAATTTTTTCCTGTCAACTAACATTAATTGATCATCAAATTATTTATTACATTAAATTGTTATAATTATTATTACTAATAATTTATTTGCAAAATATAGTGACATGGCAAGATCTACAAGCATTTTATATTGCTTTATTGTAATCATTTTATTTTGCAAATATTTTCGCTAGAGGGTTGTCGAATTATAATTTTTAGAGGGATGTTTTGTAACGTCGAAAAAAGTGATAGGTGTAATAGGATAAAAAAATTGTATTATTACTTTTTATTACATATTATTATCGTGCCAGCAAATATTACATGACTTAATATGAACTTTCCAGGCGAGCGTCCACACGTCTGCGCGCACTGCGGCAAGGCGTTCGCGCGTAAACATTGTCTCAACACGCACCTGTTGCTGCACTCGGCCGACCGTCCATACAAATGCCACGAGTGTAAGATGGCCTTCACACTCAAGCATCACCTTGTCACACACTCTAGGGTTGGTTTCTCCTTCCTTTTCATTATTACCTGATCAATAATTCAATCGTCCCAATAGTTTTTTTTATGGAGTAGACTGACAAACGAGCAAGTGGCTAACCCGATGGTAAGAGATCGCCGTTGCCCATGGACATTTGCAATGTGCAAATGCATTGCCAGCCTTTAAGAGGGGAACTTTTGAAAGAGGGTTTGAGTTGGAGAGGGGGGGAAGAGGAGAGAGGGAGCAGAACGGGATGGTGTCAGAGGTGGGGAGGCGAGTAAGAAAGGGAAGGGGGGGAGGGGGACGCGCCACCGGCCACCTCACCGGACGAAAGGCAGATCACTCTTATATCTGTTTATGTTTAATTTCATCTTTTTGCATTCAAATGTTAATGTTTGTGCAGAAAACCGGTTATAAGTAATAATTTTTTGTATTTTTATTGTTAAATTTCCCTTAACAATTGTTTATTTGTGTTAAGGGCTTGTTAGTAGCAGAATCAGTTTTTTGTTTTTTCAATCAGCTAACGTGGAGTTGGCAAACATTTTCCTACATAAGATTTGTGTTCCAGCCTAAGAACAAATATAATTCTAATTTTGGCATTAAACTTGGCATCGGCGTATATAAATCATGCGTGAAATGTAAATTTTATGTATTGTATTATTTGTGTTTGAAGACATATTTTACATATAAAATTATTTTAGAAGTAGTATTTGAATTTCAATGAAAATTTGGCTATAAATCTATTAGTGTATTAGTAATATACGAAGCAAATAAAGGGGGAGGGAGTGGAGTTTCAGCCACTGAAACCCGCCTTTATAGCTAAAACAATCAGGTTTTGATCTGTGTTCAATGGCTCAGTGGTTATGCTCGCTTCTGTTATCGACTAGGAATCCTGTGTTTTTTCTTGTCGTATTTTTAGGGGGGCTGGTCTTCAATAAATCGTATATTTAAAATTATGAGCAAAATTCACATTTATTCCTCGTTTAAAAAATTATAGTAGAAAATATCGCGAGATGCTTTTTTTTTTTTTTATCGGGATTAGGAGGCAAACGAGCAAGCGTCGCGACACATCTGCAGCATTAAAGCTTCTACAAAGGTTGAGTTGTGTCTTCTCGTCGTTCTGCAGTACACGTTGAAGGTGGTTGCGCTGCGCTTGCGTCGTGGCTCGGTGCTTACTTCGTTTAATAAAGTTACACCTCCGCGACATAGATGACGCCAACAGTCTGTCTTATTGTGAATAATTCCAATCTGTTGCTATAAAACACGATGCAGAGATTTACGGCTGACATATGCTCTGATGTAATATATGGATTTCCAGGTGCACAGTCGCGGGCGGCCTTTTATGTGCGGCGAATGCGGTCGGGGATTCCCGCTCAAGCGTCACCTGGTCACTCACAGCAAGTACCACGCTGGCGAGAGGCCGTACGTTTGCAGCGATTGCGGCGAGAACTTTGCGCAAAAGGTAAATGACACGTTGCAATTACAATGTTAGGGTGTTTTAGGGAGAACCATCTACACTGAATATGGCAGATAGTAATGGAAAGTTGTGCTGTCGATTAAATATAATTAATTGTATTAAATATTTTTGCTGTGAGTATTAATCGAATTCAATTGCTAATTCGCTAAAAATAAGATGAATGCTTGGCGGTGAGTACTAAGGATTTTTACTTACACCTACTTTTGTAATTTACCTGCATATTACTTGTATATTTGACTGGCTATTGCTCACGCAAAATGAGGTGGTGGGACGCAAACGTTCCGAAAATGTTGACGCAGGCCACAAATGTTACATACACACACTATCGTCCAAAAGTTTAGAAGCAGCGAGGTAAAATCAAATAAAACAAAATTTAACAATCTTCAATTACTTATATTGATATGAAATTAAAAATTTAACAAAAAGTAACTTGACAAAAAAGAAAATTAACAAATAATGGGAAACA
>DWHO01003855.1:0-11585 GCA_018247575.1 Eurytides lysithous rurik
GACGGAACATGTCCGTGTGCGTGTGCGTCCGCTCCGCGCGCCCCTCGCGCACCCGCGAGAAGCCGCCGTACACTATAACCTAGGGAGAAGTCAAGGTCAAAGTCGAGAGGGCCATTCGTGCTATCTATGGGCTTAATGCGAGAGTGTCGTTAAGAGAAAAATTTAAGACTATAAACACATCGACTGTTGCTTCTCAATACATGTATGAAAATGTTATGTACGTTCACAAAAAAAATATTAATGACTTTCACAGGAAGTGTGACGTGCATGGCATCGACACTAGGAACAGAAACAAATTTGTTGTACCTAATACTGGTTTACAACGAGTCAGTAATTCTTTTTATGGGCAATGTCCACGTTTTTACAATAGGATTCCAGAAAACTTCCAGAACGCTCCAATTGCCAAATTTAATAATATTGTAAAAGGATGTTTAAGTGGACCTGCTTGGTATATATAGCAAGCAGGTCCCGTATCCCCTTCTTTCGTCACCCAGTGTTGTGAAATGGTACCTCTCTGTCCATGGTGATTACACTTACAGCATTACTCTTCAAATGCGAATGGTGCAGCGCTCACATATTACTGCTTGTTACTAGAATAACTGGCAACGCAGTATCATCCCAGGCGGACTATAAATCATAGAACTAAATCCAGCGAAAACCCTTCCATAAGTACTGCGGTTGCGAAAAGCATTCGTATCTCGCATTTTTTAAGAGAGCTCCGGAAAGACTTTAATAGGTAAAATTTACAACATCACTACGTGCGTTACTGGCTTCGCATGTCCACAGGCAGTTATCACACTCCAAGACATAATCGTCTAATCTTTTGCGATTTTCAAATAATGAAGGTAGTAGCAGCTCTAGCGATGTTGCTAGAGCTGCTACTACTGCTGCTGCAACAACATCGCTAGTGTTGCCCATCACTTTCGTTCCACAGAACCGCTCGAGCAGCTTTTTTTTTATACGCTACCCCTATTGGAAGATAGATATATCTTGTGCTGTAAGGACGTTTTCCACACACAAATTCTACACGGACAAACGCCCGAAACAAATTTTTGTAGTCCGAACAAATATCTCAAAGAAGCTCCGGGTGGGAAGCGAACACACGACCTGCGACGCCGAAGCCAATAGCCTAGCATGTGTACCAAACTGTCATCTGTAGCTGCCAGCTGCTGTAAAAAAATGTATTTGCAGTTGCGAACACTCACAGAGTCGTTCCCGGCCGGCAGCATGACACACGCGGACCTCGGACTGGGTCCGCGGCCGCTGGGGCTGAGCTTCTCCCAGGTCCTCGTGTCCAGGCAGAAGGCGTGCAGGTCGTCGAAGTAGCGGCACTCGCGTCCGTCGTCGCAGTAGCCGCCGAACACTATCAGCCTTCGGCCGACTAAGACCATTCGGTGGCCGGAGCGCGGCGAAGGCCCATTGGGAGCTACCACCTGCCAGATTAAAGTCAAAGCATTATATCGACGCCATCTGTCCTCCTCCCGACCGATTCTGGCCACGGAAGTCGATCTACAAGAGATCAGCCAAGTGCGCAGGATACATTATAGCGCACAAGCGTTTGCGCAGACACAGGTGCACTCACTCTTCCTTTTACTCTCATAACCCGATGGGACGGATAACCGACACGACCGGAGAGAGATCAGGCGATGACATTAAACTGATCTCTTAATGAAGACTTCTCCAAGCCACCGCTAGATGGCGTCGATAAGAAGTCGGGGCGACCTTTTACATGCATCTTACTTTTCAGACAATCGGGTGATCAGCTCATAATGTCATTACCTAACTAAGAAACAACAACACAGACAGAACAGAAAAATAAGTCATCGAAAATAGCTGAACTATGCTTGAAAAAATACACACCTTTTCCCATTTCTTATCTGCCAAGGAGAAACACCATAGATCTTTGTAATGGTAAAACTGTGTTTCTGATGGACTCGTAAATTCACCTCCAAACACCCATAATTCACCCCTGAAAGACAAACAATGGTGTTATAAAATATCTCAATTTTACAATCAAGAGTGTATGTTATTTTTAAGTATTTGAGAAATAATGTTATTTAAATATTTACTGGTGGGAAATTATGTTTGGACATTAGTTTTCCTTTCTTCTTTGTCTATGTGAAAGCCTGAAGATCTTGTTGCGATTATAATATTGTACATGTAATGTATACACTATTATGTGAGTTATTGCAAAACCAACTAAGTTCCCTTTGTGATCATCATCATCATCAGCCGTTTTCTATCCACTGCTGGATATAAACCTTTCTTATAGCACGCCACTGAGCTCGGTCTAAAGGCTAGGTGGACCTAGCCGGAGGGCATCCTAGACTACGTTTGGCAAGACGCGATTCCCACTCCAGAAAGCGTTTACCGCGTCAATGCATTGATACTGTCTCGGACTAAATTTGCACAAAAGTCTTACCACCTATAATAGGTTGAGAAAAATACACTGCTGAGTTGAGAAAAATAAAATATTTTTAAAAAATTGTCCTGCAATGTGTTTAAAAATATTTAATAAAATACCTGAAGCAATAAAAAAAACATGCCTTCGCATAAATTCCAAAGTTCTTTAAAAAATTGGCTAATTGAAATGAATTTTTACACTGTTAACGAATTCATAGATAAACCACAAACAAGCTGTTTTAAATTACTTGTAGTAATTTAAAACAGCTTGTTTGTGGTTTAGTTCACATTATGACATATAACAGAAACAATTATATGTAATAATCAATGTATCATTTATTTTATTTGCTTATTGACATTGAAATTGTTTTGTTGTGTTAGTTTATAGTTATTTTTTTTTTGTAATTGTTATTCACATTAATTTAATTATAGGATTTAATAATACACATTTATTGTCTAATATTTGCATGCTATTTAAAAATGGCTACACAAATGGAATTATTGACGATTGTTAATCTGACATAACACACATTGTTAAAATGACATGTATAATGACAAATAAATAAATAAATAAATAGGGCAAGCCAGGCTTATGGCTTGTATGGTAGTACCGCTACTGCACCTATAAAATTTAATATGGATAACAATCTTACTTGTTGGCAGGAGTTGCAACCGTTTGGTGAGCGCTTCGTGGAGGTGGTGCTCCCGGTGCTTTAATCTGTTTCCAACTATTGTTTACAGGGTTGTAAAACAATAGTTCATTGTAGACCTCAGTCTGGATGATAAAAAATAAAAAATATTACAGCAATTTCCTTATATCATATGAAGAACATTTAACAACCGGACAAAACAATTTATATTAAAGCTAATATGGAATTAAAAAATAACATATATAGAAAAAAATGGCTGGGACAGTGTAGTCAACTGCGTGTTTTATTCTATTCAAAAATAAATTAATCACATATATTCTTAAAGCTAGTTTATATTTTGGTAACAGGTATATGATTATTGGTTTCCAATCAATGAATTTTGTGAATTGTTTTCCAATCAATGAATGGCCAATATTATAAATTCATAAAAATATAACAAAATCTTTTGTACATTAGCAAGTTAATATTTAACTCTATTTGTCATCTTCTTAAACAAAATTTGTATTTTTCAATAAATAATTATGGACACATTTTGTTTGATCAAGTTAATTAATTTATGTATATATTAATAACACTGATTACATTAATTTACTATCACCTTTTGTCCGTTGTGATATTCTCCTCCAAATAAAATTAACTCATTATTAGTAGGATGCGGTGTCAGAGTTGCATAAGCCCGGGGCGATGGAGCTCCTGATAAAGCTTTCTCAACAGCTGCAGCCCGCTTAGCCTCCTCACGCTCTATTTGTGCTATAACTTTAGCAATGTCTTCCTGTAAATTATGTACTTTTCTAGTTAGTACAATGCACAATGTTTGACAAAACTGCAGAACGATTTTGTTTCGTACGAGATCTAACTAGCTAGCTAGTCCAACTGACACTTTAATTGCTAAAATGAAATCTTATCAGTTGATATCAATATGAATTTTATTTCAACCTAAATTATAGGCAAAGAAAATCTATTGCACACTGTTACACTACCATAGGAATAAACCTAGTTGAATACTATGACTATAATAACACATAAATTGTAAAATTATAAACATTATATACTTTTGAACATAAGTTGTTATTATTATAATTGACAGGAATATATAATAAAAATATAACGAACTTTATCACAGGTGAAATGACCATGGATTAAAAAATAAATTATTGCTCTTTATATCATTAAAAATTTAAGAATAAAAAATATGAAACCAAAATGTAATATATGATATGATCCACATCAAATAACCAAACACTTTAGGCAAACTTAATATTGTGAAGGCACACCATAACTATTATTAGTTTTGTTTATCGCAATTTTTTAATATAAAATTGCGATAAGATTTTGTATTAATTAACTGCATACATTTATTTCGTTTATCTCTTTATTTTTTAAGTACCATTTATCTAAAAATATTTTTAGATAAATATTAGAAAAAAAAAGCTAGGGAATATATAGGAGAAATAAAATGATACTTCGGATAAGCTAAAGTATACTGAAAAGTTTTGCAAAAGTGCAGAAATACAATACTAGAATAAATGTACTTACTAACCTCGCCCAAATTAGCTAATTCTTTTTTTAATTTATTTGCAAGCTTTTTCTCTGTTTTAGCAGCGGTCTTCACAGCGCCACTCACTTTATTTTTATTCTTCTTTTTACCCATGTTAGGTTCTGTTAGTAAAGCTAAATTATTTTTAAGATATTTGTTTTTGTTTTTAGAAACAACGTTAGCGCATGTGTCACTTCGCTAAATGTAATCACATGGAACGACGTTCAAAAAGCAGAAACTATGATATGCTATAATTACATATATACTTGACACGGTTGTTTCGTTTTACCACAATAATAAATGAATGAAATTCAAAAAAAATGTCGTGTGTTTTTTTTTATTTAATTTTATTAACATCAAAACAATTGTGTAATATTTTGCAAAGTTGTTCTACAATTTTAAACTGAAACATATTTTTGTTTAACATCTTGTTTTCCCAATTTGACATATTTACGTCAGGATGAAACTGAACGCATTTCGCCAAAAGTAAAATTTATCTTGAGTCGATTCTGTATTAAACTTTCTAATATAGTTAGGATTAATTAAATTATTTTGATTTAAGTATGATGTGTAAGATTATATTTGTATTAAGCTGCTGATATTGGTTTGTAAAAGGCAAAGAATACTTTAATTTTGCGAATTCAGTAATAAAGATGACGACTCCAAAAGCAGCTGTGAGTACAATCAAATACTGTGGGTTATCAAAATAATAATATACGTATAAATTAATAAAGTTTCCTTTCCTAAATTTTAAACTCCTTTAAGTATTGCAAATTTAAAGCATTAACATTAATTTTAATTGTGGTTTAGGTTATGTTATTGCTATTATACAAGAATTTTTGACTGCATAATTATAAGTTTAGATATGAGTTTCAAATGCTATATATATGTATATATATTCTATGTTTAAAATTTACCAAATAGGTATGTGAGTTCAAATTTAATTGCAATAATAAGTGGTTTAAATTTCTATAATTAAATTTGAATTATTTGTTACATTCACTAGCAATCATCAGCATCCGTGCAAGAGTTCAAGATTCGAGTACCTAAAAATATTAAAAAGAAATATCATGTAATGAGATTCAATGCAACACTTAATGTGGACTTTGCAAAATGGACTCATGTAAAAATGGAACGGGAGAACAATATAAAGGAGTTTAAAGGGATTGAAGAAGACATGCCAAAGTGAGATCTAGCTATTGTTGGTTTCTTTGATTTATTCTACAAGACTTGTATTCAAGTTACCCAAGTAACAGATTTTAGTTTTGTCATAGGTGCATAAGTTTACTATTTACAAGCTTGAGAATGTCTGGTCAAATGATTAAAAACAAAATGTTAAAGCATAACTGCTTTTGTAACCTAAAAACTGATGTTTTGTTTGTTCATGTAGTTCTGGAAGGTAAATACCAAAGAAAGCAGCATCAGATCTGCCGTGACAGCTAGCTTTATACAAGTTCTTTTTTTTGGCACTTGATATCAACCAGGGATTTAGAGATATAGAATTTGTACCTTCATATGGATATAGATATGTTTTATTTTCTCTTCAATACAGAACTTAAAATTCTTAAAATTTTAAATACATCTAAAGTATGAACTTTTGTTAATTTTCTTAACTATATATCTCTTTATATCTTTTATATTATTATTACTTGTAAATTAATTATTTAATGAAAAAATTATTTGCATGTATTAGGCATACATGCAAATACTACGTTACTACATTCTACATTCTAATACTACATTCTAATCATATTCTAATAAATGGGTTTCAAATTTATTATTTCCTGTTTCAGAGTAAATGTTGTATATTTTTTATTGAAGTAATAAATTGTCTCCGTACAAAAGAAATAATAAAACTATTTACAAAAATTATCACAATTGTCTTGGCCGCAAAAACACTGGAATTTTTTTCGGTTATGGTTCAAACTTCTTTAAGGTCAAGTCTTTTTGTCAATTATTTTGTATCCTCCTTTTGATAAATAAAAAAAGGCAGACAAGTTATTATCCTATATAATAACTAACAATTATTACGGAATAAAGAGATGAGTTTTAATGGATAAATGGAAAGTGCGAGTTTAAAAAAAAAAAAGATGGGATGGGGAATAAATGAAAATTCTGAACTTCAAGAAAAAAGTGTTGGTTGAGACTTTTTTGTGTGGTTAATTAAAAAAAATGTTCTAGATTTGGTGCTGGCTCTGAATATGGGCGAGATATGCGCGAGGAAGCTCGACGTAAAAAATTTGGCATCATATCACGGAAGTACAAACCTGAAGATCAGCCTTGGATTTTAAAAGTTGGTGGCAAGACTGGCAAAAAGTAAGTAACTGTCTGCAGCAATATCTGTGTATATATTACATAAAACATTTATCCTTTTTAAAAAGGAGGAATACTTACACAAAATTAATTTTGATTAAGCATTGCTTCTTGTGTATGTCTAACACCTAATCCTAGGTAATTGTTACCACTAAAGTACTTAACATAATATGACTTACCTCTTGCCCTAGTAAATGATTTGATTATAATGATCTTCAATGTGTAAAACATTGTAATGTTGATATTTGAATATGAAAGCTAATTATGCATGGGCAATTTTACCATGACTGGAAGTTTGTGAAAGCCTGAATATATTTATTCAATTTAGTCAGTCTATTTTGGCCACAAACAGTTAACTTGACTATTTAAGAAAAAATCTAGACCAAACAGTGCATTCAAACAATTAAAAATTATTGTACATGGGGGATTAATTCCCCCATGTACAATAATTATAAACCACTTATAAACAGTATTACAATACAATAGAAAATTTTGGTATTAGTTTAGCTCAATGATTTCTAAAATGGTTCATGTGGGCCCACGGGACACCCGGCGGGGTGTGATTAGATCCAATTTTAACATGTTTTGACGAGTTTTGGGAAAATGGTATAAATGTAGCACCAGTGAGTTCACCGAAACTGGTAACATTTTGAAAGTGGTCTATTAGAAAAAAAAAACGTTTGAGAACCTATGCTCTAGCTAAACCTAGGCGTCCTCTATCAACGCGAATAATGCACATTATAAAATTTTACTATTTTACGGATTTTATCCCGTTTATGTTTTTGTACCTTAAAGTACCGAAGTTTTAAATACTAGAGTGTTCATTGTCATGGAACAGATTGAGGTGGTGAATGTCCTGTTGTCAATACCAGCTTTCGCTCTTATTAAATTTGCGCTGATGGAGCTAACTGTGCCTTTAAGTCAAGCAGATGTGGTGTTTTTGTATCCTGATTTCATGTGCTTTTACGCACAAATATATTATTTTGAAATGTTAGATATATTATTTGACGTAAATGCTTAATTCCTTGAAAGTATTATTTCTATTAAACCTCATTTGGTGTTCATTTTTATATAGAATAACTTCAAAAAGTGTTTATTTATATAAACACTTTTTGAAGTTATTCTTCTTTTGGCGTGTTAGGGAAAAATTATGAGAGTTTATTTTGACGACGCGCGCGCGCCCGTCACGAAAAACCGACACCATGAAATTAGCTAGTCAATATTTTAGTTTTTTTAATGATATTTGAATAAAATTTATTTAACTAGATAATTAAACATTCTTTCAATGTATTAAATACCTTCTTTTCTATTATCAGTGTCGTTTTCTCTACAAACACAGGATAAGGGGAAGGATAAAATTTCTAGAAAGATCTTTGTCTTGTTACGACAAAGAAGTATAACTTCTTACGTGCCTACATAAGTACACACACACGTTTTTTTGCATAATGACTTGGAACCCTGATAATGAACAGTTTTCCACGGCCTGATTTATATATTTTCACCACAATTTTTTTTCTATTTGTATCCTTTTGCCATTTGTTTTAGAAGATGAAGTGACGAGATGTTAAAGTTGTGTTTCTGGTGATAAGAGTCACGCCTGACCATAATAACAGGGTGTAATAAAAACTGCTTGGACCTTGCGCTATATTTTTATTTAAGCTGGCGACATCAAGTGGTTCCACCTCAAGCGGACCCTGAAAAGCAGTGTAATTTGTTGGAGGTTCAGGTGTTTTGAATCAAACATGTCTTACTCGTTCAGAGTCATCAATTGAATCCCATCAAACTTATTGACACAAAAATTGCGTCGCGCCTGATTCGTTCAAATCGTTGAAAAATTCGTAGAAGAATTTGTAGAAGCGGCTCACCTGATGGCAATATTAGAGAACTTGCAAATGCGTTGCAAGCCTTTAAGGGGAGACATTTTTGAAAGAGGAAGGAAGGAAGAGTGAGAGGGAGGGAGGAGAGAAAAGGATAGAGGCCGAGATATTGAGAAGAGTGAGAGAGGAAAGCTCTCCGCATCCTCTCTCACCGTAAGGGGGATGGGCCACCGGTCACCTCACTCATCCGACGAAGGACGGAAACAAAAACACTTCCGTTTTACGCCAAGTTTCTGAGGTCGTGGTACTTATCCGTTCGAGCCGGCCCATTAAGCAGCGGGAACAGCTGCGTGGCTCCACCACCGTAAAAAATCCATAATATCAGATTACAGGAGTCCTACCACTAAGAAAATATACTTGCATCCTTTAGCCAGTTTCAGTTATAGCTTTGTTATTGCTCCAGGTTCAAGGGTATTCGCGAGGGCGGTGTCTCGGAGAACGCGGCGTATTACGTGTTCACGCATGCAGACGACGGCTCTATCGATGCCTACCCGTTGCAGGAATGGTATGTTTTACCATTCTACAATTATTTAATATTAAACCGCTTAACGCACACCTACGTGACATATACGGGCAACGTTTACCGGCAGAATTGTGCAGCTCCGTGAACGTCACAATATTACAGCTCCGCATGGGTCACGGTTAATATAGAAATATAATTTTCCAAATATTTTAAGTACGTATCTGTCACGTTGGAAGGTAGATTATTGCCATTCTCGGAATTTGCGTTTGCTTATGTTTTTGTACCTTAATTGATTAAAAAATTGTGCATTAAGGGGTTAATATCATGGGACATCTCACACATTGCCATCTGATCCCAAACTAGGCAGAGCCTGCACTATGGTAATCAGACAGCAGATATACATACTTATATATTTTTAAAATACATACTTATATAGATAATTACCATCCAGACACAGAACAAATACCTCTGCTCATAGCACAGATATTTTGTCCTGGGTGGGAACAGAACCCACGACCTTTGGCTTTGCAGTCAGGTGCACCAACCACCACACCAACGGGCCAGTCAGCCTCCTTATATTTTTATGATTTATTTTGGCGAGTGGAGTTTAAAAATTTAGTGACAACAGCATCTGTATGTCTTTTACCTAAATACACAAAAACGATTATACGAAGATTTTTATGAAGTAGGCGGGCTAACGAGCTAGCGGCTTACATGATGGAAAGTAATAACCTCTGCTTATGGACATTTGTATAGTCGAATGTATTGCAAACGCCCTGCCCGCCTTTAAGGTGGGAGTAGGTAGGAGATAGGGGAAGAGGGAGGGAAATGGGTCATCGACCACCTCACTCGCCGGACGAAAGGCGGAAGCACAAATACTTTTATTCCCTTCTATAGGTCTCGAGCAATAGAAATCAAAATATATTTATAGTTATTTTTGCAACAGGGATGTTATAAATTGTCCACAGGTACAATTTCCAGCCGATACAGAGGTACAAAGCGCTGTCGGTTGAGGAGGCAGAACTGGAATTTGGAAGGTAATTACTTTGTTGTATTTTTTGTCTGTCTCCTTAGTTTATTCGGATCATGGTTGTTTTCAGTTTTATGAAGCTTTTCAAAGACGCCGTTCATATCCGATGAGTTTTTCGTTCGTTCGGTCTTTTGCATGTATGGAAGGCGTTTGAGCGGATTATTTTGTCTCTTTCGCACACAATGACCTTTGTTTTCCTTCCTTTCGCGCGTAACGACCTCACTTCTCTTCTTCTAATTTCTCGTCTTTTATAGAGACATTTTTTATCTCTTTCACAAGTATAGAAGACAATCTATAGAACCCACTGGCTCTTTCATTTCAGTCCCTTTTACGCTTAACGACCGAAAGCTTTTTCATTTTTTCGCACGCAAACTTGTGTTTATTTCAAACTATTAGAAAATATTCCCATGTAGTAGTGGTGGCTCTGGGGACACGGACATGGGTACGGGGTTTTAACCCGTTCTACGTTCTTGGAAAGTTCTCGAATCCCTCGCTTCCCATTATAGTGGCTTTAGTGATGTGTGTGATTACTTATAAAATGTGTCATCGATTTCATTTCGGATAGTGATAAAACTTTTTCGTATAAGATTCTCAACTTATTTACGGGCATAGTACACCGCATTAACTAAAGAAATTAAAAAAAATCATAAATTCTGTCAAAAGTGACAGAGATAAAAAATGTGCAATCGATATCGATATTTTGCAACCGACATAGCATTGCTGGTCCTTATTCACTAATTGGTTTATCGCTTCAGAGCTCAGACGATAGCCACGCTCCTATAGCTTTCTTCACGTTTATTTCTATCCCTTTCACACCCGATCTGTGCGTCCCTCTCAGACGTAATCTCTATCACAATGACAGTTGACATTCGGCAAACACATCTGTCACTCGTTGCGTTCCTTTCACACGCGGTTTATTAATTGTCTTTTGTCTCTTTCAGACGCAACAAAGTAATCAACTACTTCTCGTTGATGTTTCGGAAGCGGATGCGCGGCGAAGATGGAATCGACGACGCGGAGGACCCCGATGAGAAAAAGCCAAAGGATTCTAAGGCCAAGAAGAGTGAGTTATATTTAAGATCAACTCCATATAACGCAAAGAAAAACGGCATAAAACGGAAATAGACTTAAGTTATTTTTTTTTTAGTGAGAGTTGGTAGTCTGGTTGGATTTACCGTGAGTTAGTCTGATGTAAAATCGGTGGCCATTTTGGATTACTCGTCTTTGGTGATTCAGTCGGGTAATTGATTTGATTAGGGGAAAGAATTTTTTAAAGAAGCCGTTTTTTAAAAAAGTGGTATCCTGACGGTTG
>DWHO01003856.1:0-11584 GCA_018247575.1 Eurytides lysithous rurik
GTGTTGAAAGATGGAAGTTCCACTGGATTTTTTTATCTAGAGTTATACCCAAGTAAACAGTGGAATCAGTAATTTCTAGTGCCTCGTTGTTAATAGGCAAACTGTGAATTTGATTTTTTACGTTAGGTAAAGTAAATTCCACACATTTAGTTTTCTTGGCATTTAGTACTAAATTGTTAATTTCGAACCAGTTTAGTATGCCTAACAGAGAACCGTTTACTGCAATCGATGCATTACGACTCCCTGCCATCCTAATTTACAGAGGTAGCGAATTCCACAAAAGAATGACTTGAATAAAGAAAGATGAATGAATAAAATTTGAACCATGATGATTGCGTAATTTAATACATAGAGCAATAGCTCTGTATTAAATTATTTGATTCGTTATTGTTTCCTAAATATCTAGAACTATTTTTTACAAGCAAAGCCGCCTAGGGTAGTTCCCTGGATAGCCGGTTTTTTCACCGACAAGTAGTTTTACTGTATTCTGAGTTAGAGCTAATTTTACGATAGTAGAGCTACGCGGCAGCTTCCGCTGCTGCTGAATGGGCCGGCGCAAACCGGGTAAGTACCACAACCTTACCAAAAATCGGTGTAAAATGAAAATTTCTGGTTTTCCGCGTTTCTTCTGGCGAATGAGGTGGCGGATGGCTTAATCCTCTCTACTCCATCCTTTTCTAGCTTCCCCTTACTTTTCTTCTCTCTCCATTCACTTCTAAAAACTCCCACCTTAAAGGTGGGAACGTTCGACAATGCAAAAGTCCATGGGCAACGGTTATCGCTTACCATCAGGTGAGCCGTTTGCTCGTTTGCCTCTCTACTGCAAAAATGTGTGCTTAGAGACATAAAATTTAGAACATCAGGTGAATAGCGCAGTGTAGTTCCAAACAGGTTTTGTACTGTACTGTGTTTTTTGCCGCATTTAGAGGTCTGCAGGCTCTAGGGCTTAAAGGACTGGAGGCCGACTGACCCGTATTTATTTTGCAAACAAAATGCAGTGATTTTTTTAGTAAGTTTTTCAACAAATAATCTAATAAGTAAATTCTTGTTGCAAACAGATATGAATAAATTTGTATGTCCCCGGGGCTCTAGCCCTGGATACCCTCCCTCAAAACCGGCTCTAATTACCAGTGTACGAAAATGATGTATATTTATCTGTTAGCTTAACTATTTAATCTATGTACAATTACGTTTTTAATCTATGCATTTTAACTTCATAATCTACGTTTTAATCTATTTCTTCGTCGAATGAGAAAGAAGGTCAATTTATTATTGCTCCTGGACTTACTAAGCCATCGACTTCCTTTGTACAACTTACTGAAATTACTTAATTATAAAGCATCATTGGAAATACATACATGTATCATTTCTACATTAAAAGAGGATTATCTTGGAAGTTATTACAAAAAGATTCATGGTCCATCGTTCCGGATTCATTAAAATGAAATAAGCATATTGAGCAACAGCGTGTTTTCGTGAAGCATACTTCCATTGAGCGTCATAGTGATCAATACAGAAGATTAAGAAATCAATACAAGGAGCATATAATAAACGAAGAGTGAATTTGAAAAAAAAAAAGAAAACGTATTGCATTCTACGGTGTTACTTCAGCTGCTGAGCATTAGAAGAACGCGGTATCTGCTGCGATAGAATTAATTCGGCCTTCAATTTAAGCTTCCTACAAAGAGTGAGTCCGTTCCTTTATCCAGTTCCTTTCATAATAAAATATCACAAATATATAAAGTATTGTTTTACGTAATGTAAATTTGTAATAACACATATAAATAAACACTTTAATATAAAATACGAAGTAAGAATATAAAATTATAAAATCTTGATTTTTTGAGGAAATATATATATTACTATATATATTAAACTACACCATTATACTATATTTATACTATAAATTATTATATAATACTAAGTTTAAGGTAAAGGTAAAGTGCCAGTTACTACGATCTATTTGTAGACAATAGCATTGCATCGAACGCGATAAGAAACCGGTTTTATAGCTTACTTCGCGACAGTGTTGTTTACGTATTGACTGCGCGTTATAAGTTGTGAACAAAACAGTTACAGTTTAATAAAAGGTTTTTTAACTTCACGTACTAACCATTAAGTTTCTGAATTATAAGTGTTTACATAGTGAAGGGTGAATTATGGCGGAAATTAAGGAATTGGTAAAAAAACGGGGTTCTTTGAAAGCACGCTTAACGGTATTTGCAAATTTTGTGATTAGTCTGCCGACAGAGTCGTTAACTTCGCGTCAGATAATGGAACTAGAACTTCGTGTTAAGAGAATGGATGATGTTTTATCAGGCTTTGATTTAATTCAAGGTGAAATTGAATTATTGACGTCTGATGAAGATGAAGAGATTATGTTACGGGAACGTTGTGATTTCGAAAACGCGTACTTTGATGCTATGTCTAAGGCAAAAACCTTGTTGTCGGAATGCACATTCAAACATGCTAATTCTTATCCTACAGCGCACAATGCAAGTCCATCCTTTATTGCTGACGAGAGTTCTGAGTTAGACAAAAGAAATAACGCTTTTAATTGCTCTTCTAAAATTAAATGTAAGTTGCCTGTAATTTGCGTTCCTAAATATAATGGCTCATATGAAGATTGGCTCGAGTTTCGTGACACATTCGTTAGTTTAATTCATAATAACGACAATATAGACAACATTAATAAGTTCCACTACTTAAAATCATCTTTGGAAGGCAGCGCGTCTTTAGTAATTCAATCTTTAGAAATATCTAGCGACAATTATAATAATGCGTGGCAACTGATCTGTGAACGATATGACAATAAACGTTTATTAGTAAGAAATCACGTAACCGCCATTTTTAATATTAAATGTATCAATAAAGAATCTTCCTCATCTTTAAGATGTATGATAGACGCCTTTTGTAAAAATTTAAGAGCGCTGGAAACTCTTAAGGAACCTACTAAACATTGGGATACATTGCTTATATACATTGCTACGTCAAAGTTAGATAGTGTAACACGTCGGCATTGGGAAGAGAATTTTCCATTGTTAGGTACAGTTACTTTTGATTGTTTTATTGAATTCCTCAGAAACCGCTCCGACCTATTGGAAACAATAACCATGCAGTCAAGCGTTTTTTCATCTCAATCTCAGCGTTCTACAAGTGGCGGAGGTCAGATGCGCAAAGTAGGTGAAAGAGGGTTTGTTGCGGTCGACGAACAATCGGAGAAGTCATCTAAATCCAAGGTAACGATATGCCCAAAATGTACTGGTCATCACTACCTTTTCGAATGCAAACAATTTTTAACATTATCAAATCAAGAACGTGCCGATGAATTGCCACGGTTGAATGTCTGTTTTAATTGCTTAAAGAGTGGACACTATCTCAAAAACTGCTGGCGCCGCGGTTGTAAAATATGTCATAAGCGACACAACACCTTAGTCCATATAGAAAAAATAAGCTCAGGCACTCCACCCACAACTGATGAAGCCTCACCTAGTATTACATTGGTAGCCCAGGAAAGTATTGGTCAAATATTACTATCAACTGCGCTTGTTCGTGTTATGTGCTATGACGGGACAACAGTGTTAGGGCGGGCTATTTTGGACAGTGGAAGTACATCTTGTTTTATTTCTGAAAGCTTTTGTAAAAAACTTAGACTACCTCTTAGACAAGTTAATACAACAGTCACTGGAGTAAACAATATACGTTCTAAACTTAGTGTGACATGTAACCTAACGATGCTTTCTCATTTGGATGAATTTAAGTTTGAAACCACATGTTTTGTCATTCCTACCGTTACTTGCGATCTGCCTGTAGAGAAGATTGACGTTAACGCACTAAATATACCCTTAGATATCGAATTGGCGGACCCACAATTTTACTTACCTTCCACTATTGACTTACTTTTAGGAGCAAACGTTTTTTGGAATTTGCTGGAGAGTGGACGGTTAGATTTAGGTCCTGACAAACCTGTTGTGTGCGAAACAAAAATAGGGTGGTTAGTGTCCGGTTATTGTCCAAGCACTAAATATTCAAAAGGAATAACATGCAATTTAATTGTAGATGAGAAGAGCGTAGACGACAGCCTCACTCGCTTTTGGCAACTAGACGAATGTGCGATAAGATCTGAAACATCATCCTATTCTGCCGAGCAACGGGCTTGCGAAGACCATTTTGTAAAACATACAAGGCGATTGTCAGATGGCCGTTTTTGCGTGCGATTACCTTTAAAGCTATCTGACTCATTGCTAGGTGACTCATATGAAAAGGCAAGGAAATGTTTAGTTTCGTTAGAACGACGGCTACGAAATGATAGTGACTTAAATTCTCTTTATGTCGATTTCATGAAAGAGTATGAGAATTTAGGTGATATGACTAAGGTCACTGATCCTAGTTTACAAACTAAAGGTCACTTCCTTCCGCATCACGGAGTTTTGCGTTCGGGCAGTTTAACTACAAAATTAAGGGTCGTTTTTAATGCCAGCTCTCCTTCTTCAACAGGCATTTCAATTAATGATTTACAGATGGTGGGGCCAACTATTCAAGACGATATAGTGGCTATACTTCTGCGATTTCGCCATTATAGGTATGTGTTCTCTGCTGATATTGAGAAAATGTACCGAAGAATATTAGTGGATATCAATGATAGACATTTACAACAGATTCTATGGCGATTGAGTCCCGCAGAACCGTTTAGTACTTACCAGTTAAACACCGTAACGTATGGAACAGCGAGCGCTCCATTTCTAGCGATTCGATGTTTAAAGGAATTGTCATTACAGTGTGATGATCCCGTGGTAGCTAAATCCATTGCACGAGACTTTTATGTCGACGACTTCCTAAGCGGTTGTTCACATAAAGAGGAAGCAACTAAATTGATAACAGGAGTTACGAATATGTTAAAGAGTGCTGGCATGTATCTTCGAAAATGGCGTTCAAATGACCCTAGCTTGATCAATAGCAATACCACTGAAACTCGTGATTTAAATTTAGGTAATATATATGACGCGAAAACATTAGGACTCGGATGGAACAGTAACAGTGACGAACTTTATTATACTATTGATGTCACACAAGCTCAGCCTCCAAATCGAATAACAAAACGTTTGATCCTCTCCGTGATATCAAAGGTGTTCGATCCTCTGGGCCTAGTAGCACCTTGCATAGTACAATCGAAAATATTGCTTCAGAGGTTGTGGCTATACAAATTATCCTGGGATGATGAAGTCCCTTCAGACGTAATTTTGCAATGGCAAAAAATCATAATGTCACTTTCTACCTTGAATAATTTGCGCATCCCTCGCCTCGTAATTGTAAACCATACTTACTTTGAATTTCACGTATTTTCAGATGCATCAGAAGGAGCATACGGTGCATGCTTATATATACGGTCCGTAGATACAAGAAATAATAAGATTGATTCAAGGTTGCTGTGCGCTAAAAGTAGAGTAAGTCCAGTTAAACCTATTACTATTCCGAAACTGGAATTATGTGGAGCTCTAATAGGTTCAAGGTTATGCGATAAAGCTTTCAATTCTTTTAGACTTCAACCGAAACGTTGCGTATTTTGGACTGACTCCACAATCGTCTTAGGTTGGCTAAGAATGTTACCTTCCCGACTTAAGGTTTATGTACGCAACCGAGTCTCTGACATATTGAGTATAACCGGTCAATCACCTTGGCGGCACGTGCCTAGTCATTTGAATCCAGCGGACTATATCTCACGAGGTATCGATGCTAATAAGATAGCCTTTAACGAACTTTGGTGGTCTGGCCCAAATTTTTTAAAAAATTGGGAAGAAAATTGGCCTAAAAATATCTATTCTGAACAAAAACAATTACCTGAGGTAAAGAGTGAGGTAGTAATGACCATTATCGAAAGGCCTAATAACATAATTAACGCTGAGTATTTTTCAAACTTTACTAGGTTGATACGCGTTACAGCTTATGTAATCCGATTTGTAAATAATATTAAAGTCACTAATTGTTACTCAAGAGAAAGGGTTTTTTTAAAAACACAAGAATTACAAAGGGCTTTAAATTATCATATTAAATTATCGCAACGTGAAAGTTTTTCGTGTTATAACAAGTTGTTAAATAACCAAGTTGTCGATCTAAAGGATCCGCTAGTCAAGTTAAATCCATTCATTGACGTTGAGGGCATATTGAGAGTAGGTGGGCGGCTTAATAATCCAGAATTTAATTATTTTAAAAAACATCCTATCATTCTTTGCTCCAATCATCATTTTACTAAGGTATTGTTTATATCCGAACATCAAAGATTAATGCACATAGGTCCACAAAACCTACTTTATTCTATTCGCCAAAAATATTGGCCTATACGAGGGAGACATTTAGCAAGAGCCACTTGCAAAAAGTGTGTGCTATGTGCTCGATTTAACGGTAAAACCGTAACTCCAATTATGGGTAACTTACCTATTGCTAGAACAAATCTTGAATATCCTTTCCAAGTGGTGGGTGTGGATTATGCAGGTCCCATTCTAACTGCTTCGAAAAGGGGTCGCGGTTGTTCACTTAAAAAATCTTACATTGTCATCTTTGTGTGCTTCGCGACAAGGGCTATCCATCTGGAGGTAGTTAGTGATCTATCTGCAGATGGATATATAGACGCTTTACATAGGTTCATTAGTCGACGCGGATTACCAACTGATATTTACTCCGATAATGGGACACAATTCGTGGGCGCTTGTAACGAGTTAAAAACTTTTTTAAAATATAATTCCGATCCATTATCTGAACGCGCTGCTAATGAAGGAATACGGTTTCATTTTCTTCCACCATATTCACCGCATTTTGCGGGCATGGCCGAGGCAGGCGTTAAATCTTCTAAGTATCACTTACGCCGTATCTTAGGTAACTGTCATCTGACGTTTGAAGAACTATGCACTGCTATTTTTCAAATAGAAGCTATACTTAATTCACGGCCTATATCTCCTCTTTCCTGTGATTCCGATGACCTACTTCCTCTCACTCCCGGACACTTTTTAATAGGGAGACCGCTTACAGAAGTGCCATCACCGAATTACATTGATGTAAACACCAATAGGCTGAACAGGTACCAGCGAATTCAACAGCTGCGACAACATTTCTGGACTAGATGGTCTAAGGAATACATCTCTGAATTACAAGAACGTCAGAAGTGGAGAAAATGCAAGGGAACTCTCAAAGAAGGCATGATGGTCGTCATAAAGGAAGATAACTTACCTCCTATGAAGTGGAAACTCGGCCGCATAGTTGCTGTCTATCCTGGTCAAGATGAAATCGCACGAGTCGCCGACATTAAAACTTCTGGAGGCATCCTAAGAAGATCTTTCTCAAAAATTTGTCCTCTTCCTATATAACTTTGAAAGTTATCCTTTCAACGCGGGGCGATATGTACGAAAATGATGTATATTTATCTGTTAGCTTAACTATTTAATCTATGTTCAATTACGTTTTTAATCTATGTATTTTAACTTCATAATCTACGTTTTTTAATCTATGTCTTGGTCGAATGAGAAAGAAGGTTAATTTTTTTTTGCTCCTGGACTTACTAAGCCATTGACTTCCTTTGTACAACTTACTGAAATTACTTAATTATAAAGCATCATTGGAAATACATACATACATGTATCATTTCTACATTAAAAGAGGATTATCTTGGAAGTTATTACGAAAAGATTCAGTCTCTATGTATGTAATTAACTGTAGTGGTGTATTAAGTATCTGAATTTTGTATAACTATTGTTGGTATTTTTATTTTTGCAATTGCTTGTGCTTAATAACATAAAAAATTTCAGGTCTATTAATAGGTGAGGAATTTAGGAAACGGAAAGGTTAATTTTCATTAAATGTTCAAGCAGTCTGTGATGCCTATGATTCAACAATTCCCAATAATCCTATTCTCAGAGGTTGTGTTTTCTTATAAATGGTTTTTACCAAGACTTTTGTTAATATTTAATGAATAACTGAAATTTAATTCAATATTCTTACAGCTCAATGTGATGCAGGACAGTTTGATGGCCGCTGGTTACTTGAAGATAGTGCATGTCCAAATCGAAGCTATCTATTTACAGCACTGTTGAACCCTAGTTCTGAAGCTGAACACAGATACAACGAAGTACATATTAGGACCAGAAATACAATTGAAAGGTAATATTTAATAACTATTATATCATTTGTTTTATTTATCTACATGTTAATTTTTGCCACACTGAGCAATTCGAATATCCTATCTATTATTGTTGCTCACTTTTTACGCCTTAGTCTACTTTATTAGCATTATTTGGATCTAATTAATGTTTTAGGACATCTGGAGTGTGGAAAAGAAATTTTCCCGTTGTGGCACTCACACTGCGGGTTTTAATGCCAGTTGTTCAGTCAATAGTTATTGCCACTGCAGTGCTCCATAATATTTGTAGGAATAGTAATATAGAAGAAGTTCCTCCTGAGATTCACGTGGACATTCCTACAAATAGCAACAATTAAGAAAATAATCCAAATATGGAAACCTAAGATGTGCAAACAAGAGCAGATCTTATAAACAATTATTTTATATAAGAATGAAGACTTAATTGATGATTGTTTATTTATTGTCCACAAATTATCTCATATAGATATTATATATTTGTAGTTATAAAAATATGTTGTACATGAGTTATATATTATAGTAATCATTGTTAATAATTTTTTTGCAATTCTATTCTCAAAGGTTGTGTTTTGTTATAAATGGTTTTACTAAGTGTATGAAATAAATGCAAGTTAAGACTATTGAACTTTATTAATAGTAAATTAATTATAGAGCTAAAGCTTAATTATTATTAACAAAACACTAAGTTTTGTTAAAAATTAGTGAATAACTAGTAAATTTTTCATTTTTCATAAAAAATTTAAAAATTAGGTAATATCTCTTGTCTATTCCATAATTTTTTATTGCATTTATTTATTTTAACTCTGTTAATGCTCGAAGAATTAGGTTTATCTAATTATCGCACTGTGCGTACTATAGGGATCAGATTTGGATTGGGCGGGGTTGAAATTCGAACCTATGTCGCTTATAGCCCCCCCCCCCTCCTCTCATCTCTGGAAACGCCGGGGACTTAACCGCGAAGCTCCCGGGCGTGAGGTTCGAACTCGATCAACACTTTGGGGAGGCGGTTGTACAATGACGGATAAATGGGGGTAGGATGTGCTCGGCCCTAAACATTTTCCTACCGAACCAGGATTTTCCTTCAATGTGCTCGACAAATTGTTGATGCACCAGCGGAGAGTCCCGACTTCGGTTCAGGTGTTATGGGATGTCGACTCACGACATATGTCCGTATTGTTTACGCTTAATTTGTAGGCAGCGGGTGTCGTGCCTAGGCCCCTGCGCTTCGCACGAATTGGGCGTGCTTCATCAAAGATTTAAAAAGTTTTAAAATTATTGTACCGATTACCTCACATGATAAGATCGATACCGCCGCTGAAAAAAATACTCTCCGTATAAAGGAGAGAAATGCACAATGGAGTATACCAGATACTGCTTCAGCCAATTATTTACGAAGACGTTTAGAAAACCTCATTCAGGAGACTTAAAGTTGGTTTTCAAAATCCTCAAACAGACAAAACGAGTACAAAAATCTATTAAACGGAAGTTGGCGAAAAACCTTTGAAAGTAGCTCAAGCCTGTGCCACGAGATGGCTTTGAATAGAAACAGCGGTAAAATAAATATTGTATCAGTTGACAGAATTAAAACTACATTTTAACCACACAAAACATACTGAAAAGTGTTACGCCGCCGCAAACTCTTTACAATCTATATCAAAATGCTACATATGAAGCTTATCTGCTTTATATTCATTCTGTTTTGGATCATTTGCCCAAGTAAATTATTGAACGATTTATTAATGGACTGGGATGGATGGAATGGATGGAAATTTCTTGGTAGAAAGGTTCCTAACCCGAACAGAGAAATTGATGTATTCGAAGTACAAAATTTGGAAGATTTTCTGATTTTACATCCCTATCTAGGATACAGAATAGAGAACAAATTCAAAGAGATCACAAATGCCAATAGATTTTCAGCAGGAGATGAAAAACAATTCCGAGAGAAGTGCGTACATTTTACAATGACATTCATAAAACAGCTAGGACAAAGTTTGCCAGACAACTAACGCATTTTAAAAAACGTGAACCAATTATTAGTTTCAAATACTTTAAAACAAGTCAAAGCGAATATTGCACCATTAGTGAAGCAAATGGGCCAAGATAAAGATGTTATCAGTAAAATGGAAATGCAATGGAATAGTATAACCCTGGTGCTATGGCTAAAGAAGGAGAATGCAATTGCATTTGAGTCTGTCAGTCAGTTTTGCAGTACAAATATGGCCTAAATCCTTTCAAAGAGCTTTGTTCTTTTGCTCGTGCCATGATTTCTTTGCTATTGTTAAACAGGGAAGTCGAAAGAGTTTTTAGTCAGTTAAACATCGTTAAAAACAAATCTAGAAAACAATTGAAAAATGAAACCACCAATACAATTTTAACTGTCAGATCTGAAATACGAAGGACAGAAAAATGATGCCACAACTCTGAAGTGCCAAAAGAAGTCCTGAAAAAATTTGTACCATGGCAACTTAAGATGTACAAAACTTGAGACCAAGTACAAGCGGAGTATATGCAGTAAATTTGACACACAGTGTCGATACTAACTGACGACACATAATCGTATTTTAAATATCTCATTAATCTAAGTAAAGAGAGATATATTATCATGTTACGTTTTTCTGGATAAATAATTAAAAGTTTGATTTCATAACCTTTGTTTTAATTTAGCTCCTTTTTTCGTAAAGTAGCTCTATTTTAGCTCTTTTCCGAACGTGATCTAGCTCTCATTAAAAAAAAATGACCTTTTTCTTCAGATATATAATGTCAATGTATTTTGTGTGACTGAGCATTGGTTAACTAAGTACAATAACTATGTAAATATAAATAACTATAAACTATTCAGCCAATCGATTTATGAAGATTCAGAGATATTTGACGTCACCAGTTTATCATAAAACTTAAAAAGAAACTCATTGGAATGTTTTCTTAACAATAAATACGAATATTATTTAAGTAAATATATTTAATTGTAAATACTTACCTCAAAGTTACAGAAAGTCTCTCTTCCGGTGACATTGCATCTCGAAATGGGGTATTTTTATACACGATAGAAGGTCCAACCAGACTTCAAAGTTTCTTTGATTCGATAATATTGGAAGAACTTTTCGGGGTAATCTTCGAGTTCACCAAATATTTTGAAGAACTGCCGTTGCTTAAGCGATTCTGAATATGGGGATGTACCCAAAATTGCTTCTTTCTCTAATTATGAGAGTGGAAATACAAGTAACTTCTATTAAATCCATTTTGAAACTGACCACTTTTGCGGGATTATGCCGTAGTGCACGCACCTACTGTACTGTCTGCTGCAACAGAGAATAAATGTTCCAGGGTCAACAATGTTAGAACAAATTTTAGTGACTGATATTATCGTTAATGTAACAAAATTGAAAAGTACTGTATTCATTTAAAGAGCCTCTGTAGACAGTGTATTTTTATTTTTGA
>DWHO01003857.1:0-11584 GCA_018247575.1 Eurytides lysithous rurik
CCGCGCGCCCCTTGCTCTCACGGTTTTGGAGAAATCAAGTGTTGCTATTTGCAAAAATTTTTGGCCCATCCTGTATTTAAATCCTCTATTAGGCTTTGTCCTGCATTTAGCAGAAGTATAACGTGAAACGTGTCGGTGTGATGTCTCGGCATACGTAATTTTCATCCCACGAAATTTCTAAATAAAGAAAGTGTTACTTCAAAATCACAATTCGTGCAACCGAGCGGAATTAAAATGTCACGGTTCAGATTGGTTGGCAATCAAACAGCTCCTTCTCCACAGTCAGGAATTATCTGTGACACCGTTATAACCAGAACTCAGTAGCATGTGCACAATACCGTTTTACGTTAGAATATGTGTTTCTGAGTTCCATTCTAAAAAACCAGCTCATCTTGTTGATCAGAAAAAGATAAAAACACATAAATGTTACTTAAACATCTATTCCAATTTAATACTATGGATTCGGTTATTTAGAATCAGTGGTGATTTCACGCAAGGAAATCAAAAGTAAAAAAAAACCTGTGAACGCAAAACCCAAACAAACCGTCGCCGAAATAAAACTGAGTATAGACAAAAAATTCATACAGTATTAGACTTTCCACGCCGAATGACAGTAAAATGTCACTTCCGTAAACCATTATGACGTCAATGTATTCTCGACATTCGCATCTTTCGCACGGAATAGTTCCGTAGGAAAATATTTCAACTAGTAGTTTCGGTGGTAGAGCCACGCAGCTGCTCCCGCTGCTAAATGGGCCGGCTCGAACCGGATTAGTACCACGATCTCACAGAAAATCGGCGTAAAGCGAAAGTGTCTTTGCTTCTGCGTTTCGTCCGGTGAGTGAGGTGGCCGGTAGCCCAACCCCCTCCCTTTGCTTTTTCCATCCCCGTGGGGTCCCTCCTATTACTCCCTTCCTTCTCTTCCCTTCCTCTCACTCATCCTTCCTCTCTCTTTCAAAAATTCCCCTCCTTAAAGGCTGGCAACGCATTTGCAGCTCTGCAATGCTGCAAATGTCTATGGGCGGCGGCGATCACTTACCATCAGGTGAGCCGCTTGCTCGTTTGTCAGCCTAATCCATAAAAAAAAAACATATTTAAATACATTCTAGCCAACACAACTACGTAAATAGCTAATTTTTATAGGTGAATCAATATTTACACGGATATTAAAATTTTAAATTAATAACAAAATTGTTACAATGACATTGTACTATAGTAATATAGTATAGTAGTATGCCTCACTAGCACTAGCATTCATTAAAAAGTAAAGGTCTTTAATAAACAAATAAAAACAACTTGGAAAACTGTGATGTTTCCTGTAAAATCATGTTTGTATCACATAATTGTATATCAAGTGTGTATATATCGAAATGAAATGCCGGTCTTTTGTGTTGGAGTCTGCTTTCTTTTTAAACTGTACGATATTGGTCTGGCTTTACCGCTGGCTTCAAGCGATTTTCAACAAGCCGTAACTGGCAGTATCTAATGTAAAAAAATTACGACAGTGGATTGCTAGCCATCGAAGTTGTAACGATGTTATCTATTGGTTTGAATGAAGTCGCGGTCGTAGTGTTAAGACAAAAACGTGGATATAATCGAAAGGCGTGGATAAAACTGAAACCAGATGTCCCTTTAATCTCGGTGGTATTGCGGCAGACGATAGCGGTCACAATCCGATGTCGTAATCTCGGATGAGTCGGTGCCACGCTCGCGGTGGTGTAACTGGGGCACGTCGGTCGAGCTTTTAGCGTGCTTTCGTGTCGCCGCCTCTCACACCGTAACGCAACAGCTCATAAATATTCCGGTGCAGGGCCCCGCTTCGCAATTAAAGGGGACGAAGCGTTGTTAATAAATAGGCGTGCATACGATTATGCCGTAGTCTAGCATCTCAATATACGAATTTAAAGCAGTTTTGTTACTGACATTATGAGAGAAGGGAACGGAGGAAAATATTAAAATGTGGTTTAATTCCAACAATTATCTTTCTAATTAAAATTATGCTGTTTCTTTATTTTTATAGCATCAGGAATTATTCCAGGGATGTATCTTTTGCGGGGGCTTGTCGTTTACCAAATCTAATGCACATTTTTTTATTTCATAAGAGATAATTTCAATATAATTTGTGAGTTGGATTGAAGTTTATTTTCGTTTTAAGTATGGTCGCTGCTAAAACTGATAATTATAAAGAGCCCTGGCGGGCTCTGTAAAATGTTTAGTATTCTAGTAAATACAATAAATCATTAGATATGGTTTTAAAATGAACCGTTGTAACGATTTGGTGTGTAGATGGGTCAGCCTAAAAACATCGAATTGGAACAATGAGAACTGCCGACCATCGTTACACACGCTGTTTACGTTTTAAATGGCATTCGGCAAACCTGAAGAAATTCACGTTTCTCGTTTTTTATAACATCACGCCGCTTTGTTCTTAATGTAAAGAATTTTAATGTCCACGAGCTTTAACCGTACTGTGTTATTGTGTTGCATCCGCATTTATTTTTATAGATATTTGTCGCACTGTATTATATATATCAAGAAACCGTTTTTTGTGTTAACAATAAGGAATATTATTATTTTCAATAACAATGTATGCAAACTATTATTAACGTATAAAATTATACGTACATACGTATTAAAAACAAACTTTACTTGTTATTTGTCCACTGTCGTTTAGGTTGAATACTAAAGGGAACTATAACAAATAAATTGATAAAATCATTGGCTCACTGCAAAGATATACTAGTGTACATTGTTTTTTAATTGGTTAATCTTTTAGTAAAGAAATTGGAATTGTCAAAATTTAACAAGCTTTAAACCAATTGTTACACACTTTTTTATACGAATAAAAAAAAAGAAGATAGTGTGTTTTACTATTGATGAATATATTGAGCAATAATATAATAATTGCCTCACTATTGCAATATGCTTATGACAGTTTACAAGATTATTGATTTGACGAGATTATTACTACATAAATTAATTAGTGATGTGTGTACGCGCGCTCGCTTTTAACTCTGTCACTCGAACAAGCAGAGTTCATATCTGGATTGAACTCCCGGTTCTTCGTGATTTTTCTCGGTGAAGGATGAAGAAAGGAGGTGTTTTACGGTGGTAAAACCACACTGCTGCTGAATGAAGCGGTTAAGTACTACGACCTCACAGAAAATCGGCGTAAAATGGAAGTGTTTGTGCTTCCATGTTTCGTCCGGAGAGTGAGGTGTCTGGCGGTCCACCTCCCTCCCTCCTACCTTTTCTAGCCTCTCCCTTCCTTTTCTTGTCTCCTCATCCCCTCTCCTCCCCATGCCTTAAAAAATTTCCATCTTAACAGTGGTGCAACACATTTGCAAAATGTTCGAAATATCCATGGGCGTTTGCCCGTCTTCTCCATAAAAAATAATCGTATATACATATTTCCGTTCTGGGGCCGCGTAGATGTCTGTGCCCCTGTACCCTCTGTAAAGAGGAAGCCTGATCCCCGCAGTAGGGCATACATATAAAAGCGGTTACTTACACTTTTACTAATTATTAGAAATTCACATGATGCGTATTGAGAAGTTTAATTTTCATAGAGTTCAAGGGCAATTGTAAAACTGTTTATAGATATAAATACGCGAGAAATAATATCGTTCTGTTCTGTTGCGTTAATACTACATAAAGGCTAACGAGACTTACGAGACTAGAGCTAAATGGTCATTTTGTTTAATTTACGAAAATTGTACAGTTTATAAGTATAATATTATAATTTTTATCATCCTGGGTCAACACCTAGTAGTACTTGAACAAAATCACTTTGTGGTCTTTATTGTTGTAGCCATTTGACGAAATGACTCATTGTATTAGTACTAGATCATAACATTTAAGGACCTCTGAGATGTTTGAATTAGACGCCATGTTCGCGTAGTCGTTCATTTGTGTCTATGGATATGTTTTCCATTGTGATAGTACTGATTTCAAGGGGATGGCTAGGGCTGTTTCCGGCATTCTGTTGAAAAATCTCGCGAGAATGGTGTGTGCTCCGAGAAGAGGTTAGTTTAAATCATTGATATTTCTGAAATTTTGGTATTATTTCTTACAAATAGCGTTTGGTTTTGGAACTAAATAATAATAATATCATGGGACATCTTACACATTACCATCTGATCCCAATCTAGGCAGAGCCTGTACTATGGTAATCAGACAACTGATATACGTATTTATGAATATTTTTATTACATATATACTTATATAGATAAATAACACCCAGACACTGAACAAATACCTCTGCTCATCGAACCAATATTTTGTTCTGGGTGGGAATCAAATCCACGACTTTTGGCTTTGCAGTGAGGAGCACTAACCACTAAGCCAGTCAAAAGTTTATTGACAAACTGTTATTTTCTGGTGATATATCAGTACCATTTTTTTTATACCAGTATTAGTACATCACGCCTTTATTATACAGTATTATTTACATTATCCTACTCACTCATGAATGTATGCGTGTGTGTAAGAGCAACAATTGTTATTTTGAACTTAACATTACACAACAATTGTATTGGGTTACCATACAAAAATTTTCTAAAATTTTCTTATATTTCTTTCTATTACTAGTACTCTAGACATTTAGTTGTAATATTATTTTATTAGAAGAAGCTAGAAGAAAACAGCTCCATTTGACCTGTCATAAATTGAAGGAAGCACCGTCAAAAATAGGGCGAATACAAGGATCGACCCATATGCCAGAAGCAGTGGCGGTACTACCATACAAGCCCTCAACCCCGCAAGCCCGCAACGCTCAAATTTAAACATAAATTATTCGGGAATTTTGTGCTAATTATGATTTTACTCCTTAGTAGTGCAAGCCGGGCAGGGCTTGTATGGTATAGTACATAGTGACAAAAAAAGCTGTTGTCGCATGACAACGTGACAAAAAGGCCACTATAAAGTGTGACTTAAAGTTTGTCATAAAACTAACGTGTAACTTGGAAGTATTTGATTTTCAAGTAATTTTAATTTTGAGATCTCACTAAATTTAATATAAAATAAATAAAATGCCTTGCTAGTGTTTTGTTCTACTTTTAAGTTTCCTTTCAGATTCCATTTTGTATAGAATTTGTAACACGAATAAAAGTACCTTAGTTATACAATACAAACAGTAAGTTTTTTTAGCAGTTGCCGAGATATTGTAAATAGAATTGATTTAATTGTGACCTATCGAATTAAGCAATAGGATAGGTTTATATAGTGATAAGATAAAGAAACAAATCGATAAATTAAAAAATATTACAAATTGAAACTTGTCGGAATGAGATGCGGTCATGATTGGACGTGACATGTTATAGTGTAAAAGATAATCATAATGCAGTACTGACATTATTGACCCTTACGTAATCATGATTGATTGCGCCCAGGATCGTTAAGATTTACTGTGCGACGCCACGGCAGTGAGCTGGTGGTGGGCGGGTGACCTTACTTTAATCTACGACGTCTTCCTTCATCCGTGGGAACATAACATGTGGTACAATTTACGATCAGTTCAGAAAACAAGGGCATAAAATGATAATACTAAATGTACGTATTTTAATTCTATACTAATTGCTTATTTTGAAATCAATTTCGCACGATAATGATCTCTCGAAAGTACTTAATACGATCTCATTAACATACATAATTTCTTGGCATATTAATGTTTTTGTTTTGCAATAATTTTTTTCTTTGTGAGTGTTTAAAAAAATACCTCCTAATATGTATAATTTTATTTCTAATTATAACGAATTCCCTGTTGTATATTTGTAGTTTAGATAGATGATCTTTGCGATACACAAATAAAAGAAAATAAGTTGACAATTGGTTGAAATATTTGTTTATGGATTAGGCTAAAAAACGAGCAAGCGGCTCACCTGATGGTAAGCAATCAACGCCACCCACGGACATCTGCAACGTTACAGAGCCTGCAAATGCTTTGCCAGCTGGAAGGGCGGAAATTTTTGAAAGAAGAAGGGAGGAGGAGAGAGGCAGTGGAAGAGGAGGGGATGGAGGAAGAGGTAGGTGAAGGTGGGAGGTTGGGCCACCGGCCACCTTACTCACCGGACGAAACGCGGAAGCTAAAACACTCAACTTTACGCCAATTTTCTATGAGGTCGTGATACATATCCGGTTCGAGCCGGCCCATTCAGCAGCACGAGTAGCTGCCTGACTCTACCGCCGTGAAGGTATCGCATACCATAGATATAACAAATGTTTTTTTTTTTTAAATACGATAACCAATTTCAAATAACTTCGTTTTCAGTAGATTAGGAGGGATAGGACACGCAAGGCGTGCGTCGGATGATGTACGACAAACATTCCCACAACAAAACAGTTTAACACATGATCTGCTTAGCTCTATGCTACGAAACACAGTTTAGACATTACTATTATACTAGAATAACGGGCAACGTTGTGCTATGGGTTAGCACAACGTTGCCCGTACATACTAAAAATCTAACTATGTCCTTTCCACATTTTACTTACTTGATTTTAAGGAGTTGCCAGTTTTAATTTGAAGGACAAGGTCCATTAACCATGAACTTTATATAGTAACAATATTGTTATAAACCCTTTACAATTTAAAAAGATTAACATTTTTTTTTGACGAATTGGAACTTTCTCCTTTTCAAAGTCGGTAAACAGACTTAGCAGTTATATCTAAAATAACAGCTCTAGCCGCAATATGGATAATTGTTGCGCAAAGTTCCTCCGAATGAAATGCAAAAGTAAATTTAGTAAAAAAAACCGTGCCACATTCTTTTCTGCGGTAAAAATACCCTTAATTAGTACAGTTTCCACAGTTTTGTTGTTGTGCATGTTTGAAATGATAAGGTATAACGGATAAATCTCAATTAAAAAACGAATTGTTAAATAGCGTGATCTAATACAACGCGAGGAAATCAGTTTTTCAAAGAAATTGTAAAATTGCCCTTATCGTAAGTTTTAGCAGCGGGAGCAATTTGCAGATTGTTCATCTACCTTTTTCATCATTAACCTCAAACGCGATCAATTGACAAAGTTGCTAACGATAGCTCTTTTACACAGGGATAAAATAAAAAAAACATGCCAACATTATCAGCATTATCAACCTTTCACAAATTTGCAAAAACTTATTCATTAATAAATCATTTTGTAACATTAGCTAAGTTCCCGTATAAAACCGAATATATATGTTTGAGTATTATTTAAACAATGATATAAAGTGGAAGAGGAACCTCTAATAGGAATAATAAGAAGGAATTCGCTGTCTGGAAAATGTCGGTGTCGATTTGTTCAACGACAATTTTCGTGTCGTCGAAATTGTTTCGTTAATGTTGCGTGGGATGCGACCATAGTCTGCGTCGAAAGACGCACATGTGGAATTTGTAGCAAAGAGAAATTGAATCGGATTCAAACGCGAAGCATACAAGCTTAAATCCTTCCCCTATAGATACAATTTTTTTTTGTGGACTGAACTCGAATTTTTGTGGACTACAGTCGAAAAGTTAAGTTAAATTCACAAACAATATAACAATTGCTCGGAGTAGGTCTTTTTTAAATTGAGCAGCCTCTCTATATTGACGAACAAGGTATTGTTTTAAAAAATAACAACACGTATATAGAACCTTCATTTACGTGTTATTATTACTAAACAAATTTAAGAAAATAACTTTTTAATATAAAAATATACAGTAAGTGTTTGGGATCGTCTCAAAAACGTCTGGCATTTAAATATGTTATTATATAAATAGAGTTTAAATAAAAACAATGACAAAGATTCAGTTTGGGGTTTTCAAAATTAACGTGATGTTATCGGTGTATCAGTTACTATCAGTTCAATTTGATTTATTGAATTATTTTATATTTAGTCAATAAACATATTAAAATAGTTGTTTTCTCACCGTTTCGCTGTCACTTTCTTCAGTGGCCATTGCGACTTCCGCGTCCAGGTGCTGTTCAGCAACACGGAATTCTCTTTCTAACTCCAATACTTCGGTTTCTATGGTAGGCGATCTTTGGAGTTCATCAATTCCAAGGGAAGAGTGCTCTGATTCGGCTGTAATATCAATTGTATCTTATATTAAGACGATAATCGGATAATCTGACAGATTTTGTGCAGCCAAATATACTTGAATTCAAACAGATGCTTAACACATTCACTGCTGACCCAAGATATAGTTCAATACAGCGATACGACTTTCCACACGCTAGGTGGGGTGTTTTTTATAATTACTATTTTTTTTGACAAAACACATATATGTTGCCTGCACGGGCGACCTGACAGGAAAACACACCGGTGTGTTTACCGCACTGCGAGACGCGATTTATTTCGAACACACATTTGTGTTAAGCCGCACGCGCGGTTCGGAATTTTTTCACACAACGGTTGTGTTTTATCGGTGAATGTGTTTAAGCAATAAAACTTAATAGTAAATCCACTTCTACGCGTACTATGATTACCGCAGGCGCATAAAATATTACAACAATAAATTTTCAATCTTAATTTCTTATTATTAGTCTCACTAACTATAAAGGCTAAATTTAATAAGTATATTCGAAGCCCCCATTCTTAAAGGTTCTTCAAATAAATTTGCATAACAACTAAGTTGCTGGTTGGCCTTGAATACGGGTTAGAATCTATTAGACTACAGATATTACTGTTGCGTTATACCTTTGTTTTCGTTCCTATCTCTTTGAAGTTTTCGCATCGCTTGTCGGGAATTGTGAATTTTTTGTATTGTCCGCGGTGATATAGGTTTCATGGAGATTCTTTGTAGTCCACTACCAGGAAGAAGGGAGGTAACAACCTTCTTGGGCTCTTCTATTTCGGGGTTTTTGGTGTAGGCGCCGAATGTTATGTCGTCTGGTTCAGCATCCATGTCGATGAAGCTCTCCTCGAAGAGTTCGTAGTTGTCCAAATCGCAGTCCAACTCGGCTTTAGAACAATCCACCTTGGACCTGCAGAGCGAATCTGAATTTCGCCTGTAACACACTTGCTTGGGATCGGGCGACGAGAAACTTCGCATTACGTACCCTTTGCTCTCGACATCGCCTTGTGATGCGGGCGAAGAATAGCTTCTTGGGAGTTGGCTTTTCGCGTTCTGCATTTTGCGTTGTTGATGTTGTTGAATGCGTGTCGAGATGAGACTTTTGCCGCGGCCTGCAGTCGGTATGAGGTTCGACTCTTTGCGGCGCATGGCGTATTCACCTGCTTGCTTTCACGTGCGGATCCCTGTGGAAACGGTAACTGACTGCAAATGCGGATTGTTCCAATGTAAAATGTTACATTACTGTACTATATGCGTTTCCATTTCTACCGGATCGTTTACCCGTATCGGGTGACAAGGCCGGGTGTTGCAGGCCGAAACCCGATCTGATAAGCAACAGTGAGCATGACCAACTTCACCATTTACCTGAGCACGTATATGCATAATTGAAGTATGCTAGCGTTTTGAGATGATATTTAAAAAAATCCATTCTTCGCACTTTATGCATTAATCACAGTATTTTCACTTTCAAACGTTGGCGCTGGGACACGTCTTGGGAGCTATAAACACTAACTCTTTATGTTAAACCTAAATTGCGAGCCAAGCTATTCCTTTAAGTGTTTTAAAGTAGTTATATATTGTATAAATAACAGATTTATCAACGAGACACGTGGTCGATTGTACGCACAAATGAGAATTAAGTCATAATGGTGTTTTACTACACGATATGAGGAGGAGGCGTAGCCTAAATCGTTTCGTAGGCGAACAACTTTCTCTTTACAGAGCCTTGCGCTGGGGTCATTGTTGACATTCAAAATATTCAAAAACGAATTAAATCGTTGCAGTCACTTTTAACAACTCAAGCGTTCATTGTTTAAACTTATTCGAGAAGTTAGTAATGAAATGAATAGTAATTCTATTCACTTCGCGTGTGCTAAGTAAAGCGATAATGTTTGTTTGTATACTTATAGGTTTGACTTTTTGACGAAGTATGTAATATTTATTATTCTTGTTATACTCAATTTACACAAATTCGTAGGTCCAAACTATGGTATATTTATACATTTAGAGAAATTAAGTGTCGAGGAAATCTAGTAGTTCTTATGATGGTAAGTGACACACTTGCCTATAACAGCACAGTGCCTCACAGTGTTTTATACCCTACATATTCAAATTTACTAAGCCCCTAACGTTTGCGCTCGTTTCTCGGAGTTATAAGAATAAGTCCACTAAGTGTTCTTTGTTCTCTGTCAAAAAAAGTTTGCGGGTGTGAAACATAACCTTCAACCCGGAACTTAGTGGTGCTTATAAAAAATTGTTCAAAGGTAAAATGACTGACAACGCTGTGGACACTTCATACTTTTCTTACTATTAATAATATAAATATATGCATTCATATACACGAATTAATTATTTTTCATATTATGTTAAATTGTTCTAACAGTAGTAGAGGTAGAACCTGTTTGACTGGCCCGTTGGTGTAATGGTTAGTGCTCCTGACTTCAAAGCCAAAGGTCGTGGGTTCGATTCCCACCCAGGACAAAATATTTGTGCGATGAGCAATAGGTATTTGTTCTGTATCTGAGTGTTAATTATCTATACAAGTATATTTAAAAGTATATCAGTTGTCTGATCACCATAGTATGTACAGGCTCTGCCTAGCTTGTGCTAGTGAAATGCACACACACAATATTATTATTATTGACTTTATAACGCAATGATCCGAAAATTAGTGTAAGCGTCAGCAAAACCTCGAATAAATCGGCTAACACACATGTTTCCTTATACCAACTCAACAGTTCCGTTAAATTTTAAACAGACTTTTTAATTAGATAGACTTAACGAATTTTATTATTTACTTGTGTTGTTTTTGATTTTTATAATATGGTCAACGTTTCAAATTTGTCACTATTATTTTGTATACCGACAATTGGATGATCGAAACGGTGGCATATTTCTTACAGAATTTGGGTGAATATTCATTATTATTCTAGGCCTCCACAAAACCCTCCCCATCCCTAAATACAAAGAAAATAAAGAAGCCCCCCTTCCCAAATATGGCACTGATGATAGTTCATTGATGACGGTGATACATTGGAGATACTCTCCCCTAAATACGGCTCCGATGATAGCTTATTAAAATGAAGTTAAAACACTTGATCTAACTACTACTTAAATATTTAACCACATCGGCATCCTACGTTTTTGTCATTGAAGAGTTGTAATATCATCATAAACGGAAGAAATTTTATTTAATGTATTAGATGGATTCATCCAACCTCACATACGATACTAAATCAGACCACTCATCATTAGCAGAGATGCGATTTATTTGAAATACTTCTATTTAAAATGCAAATACAAAATGCAGAATACTATTTTGTATTTTGCATTTAAATGCCTTTTAGTAAAAAACATTTTGTATTTTATTTGAAATACCTTTCAAGATGTATTTTGCATTTTTAATATTAATTTCAAAATGCAAAATACTTTGTGATTAAGTTTAGCCAACATTACAAGCTAATTATGGCAATGTTATCTTAAATACAGCCGTCAGATGGTTAAGCAAAGGAAAAGTATTAGAACGGTTCTTTCATTTAAAACACGAA
>DWHO01003858.1:0-11584 GCA_018247575.1 Eurytides lysithous rurik
GTGTACGGACCAGGGCCGCGACTGTCGTCGACTGTTGATTGGCAATCGGAACGGGAGGCGGTGAGAACCGCCCCGTGCCCCGGGTATACGTAACTGTAATCAAAACTAAAAGAAATGATTTCCAAAAATCGCCGTGTGAATCCTTACAAAATTGAGTAGGAATAACCACAATAGATACAGATTGGTTATGGCGTAATAGTCACTGTTCCGTTAAATAAATTAAACAAATACTATTCATCTATGATTTTATACATTATAAAACATATTTAAAATATTATTAACGCATTCGAATATTGTCTTAGTTCTGTTTTTCGTCTTAGGGATTGGTACTTATATTGGCTTATTATATTATTTATCTCGTTTTTATACCAATGAAACCCTAGTATAGAGAATGGATTATTGTTAACATAAAACTGCGAGTTCTTAGCTGGTTTAAATTTGTAATAAACATATTAAAAGTGAAACTGAAATAAAGTTTAATAAAATGGACATAGGAATTTATTCTTAATATCAGGAACTAAAAATTAAATTTAACATTGTTTAATCAAATCGAATCAAAATATATATTTATTTTGGCCATTCGGCGGAAGGCTAAGCACGATTAGAGATCTGGTAACATTCAGTTACCTACCTTTGTTGCAAGTGAACCTGGTACTTGTAATCAAATCTATTGTGTGATTTATTTAACCACTCTTATTCGCCCGTGGCTTTGCTCCTGTGAATTTTGATAAAAGATAAAAAGTATCCCCAGTCAATTTTCATCCCAAAAACTTTAACGATTCCAATAGATGCTATTCTGATCCACCAATGCTATAAATGACAAATCATAAAACACACTTCTTCAAGTCGAAGTATAAATCAATAATAGTTTAATTCATAACACCATACACTCATTACAATATCTGAATTAACCTCTGTATGTTATCAAAGTTTAAGACGGAGTGTATAAAAAAGACAAACTTTATGAAATTAACGCAACTAAAGACATTTCGTTGGAAGAAACCACGATAAAATCATTATGACAAAAGTGCACGCCGCATTATCGTTGAATGTAACCATGAAGTTTTATTTTTATTTATTATTATAACATATCTCATATTATTTATAATCTCCTAAGTAAAATTTTTTGCAGCGTCGAGCGGCGCAGAATTATTTAGTAATTCTACATTGTTAATTTATCAATGACTTATTTTGCGTCAGATTTATTCGCATGCTAATTGTTCGAATATCAATTGATCGGGAATTTGTCCTTTCATGACATTTAACTGTTTCTTTCACATTTTTAGATAGTAAATCAAAACAATTTAAATTCAGGTTATAAAAAACAGAAATAAGCAATTAAAATGTAGTAATAATACTTCGCAGATGTTGGCTCATTTTACTCGGAAATAATGCGGTTAGCCTAGGTAGATTTGTAGATGTAAAAACTATAGTAATTTTGATTTCACCTTCATAAAAACCTCGTTAGTACAATTTTAAATTGTTTTATTTAGAAACGGTAGTAATATTTTTTCTCGTCTGCAGTTGCCAAGGCGATCTTTGAAAACATGGATGTGCTCTCATCGTTAATGGAGCCAATCACGCTTGGCACGATGGGGACGCAAAAACCGTATCGTTTCAACTTTGAGCAGTATGTTCAAGAAGCCAGAACCAAAATGCCAACCAGAAAAGCAGCAGGTAAACCTTAGTAAATAAGAGTGGAAGCCCTTGTAAGCCCGTTAATTTCGTCCTGTTATTTTACGGTGGTAGAGCCACGCAGCTACTCCCGCTGCTGCATGGGCCGGCTCGAACCGGATAAGTACCATGACCCCACAGAAAATCGGCGTAAAGCGGAAGTGTTTTTGCTTCTGCGTTTCGTCCGGTAAGTAAGGTGTCCGGGGGCCCATCCCCTCGCTCCACTTCCTACCTCTACCTCCATCCACTTCCTTCCTCTCCCGAGCCCTCTATCACCCACTCCCACTCACTCCTCCCTCCCGCTTTCAAAATCTCCCCCCTTAAAGGCTGGCAACACACCACGCATTTTTTGTAATATTGCAAATGCCATCATATGAGCCGGTTGCTCGTTTGACAGCCTAATACATAAAAAAAAAATTCTGCCTTTTTATACAATATTTTCTTTCACTGATATATGTATATTTTTTATATTTTTTCCAATTATAGAACTAATTATATAAACATTTATTTTGTAAAGTTTTTATTCATATATCTACGTTTCGTGGTGATTTATAAATTAAATTTACTGTTCTCGTTTGTACTCATAAACATTATGCATTTCAGTTATGTAAAAAATTCAGCTGAATCTGAAAAGCAGAATTATATGCTTAGATTCTTGCCTTCTCATCTAAACCCTTAAAAGCCAATATTAAAGATTACTCTCCTATTTTGAATTATTCAAGTAATAGAAAGTTTGAGCTTTCAGTGAATAAGTGATTATTAGTATTATTTTGTTATTATTATTAGTATTATTTTTGACTAGATTTCAACTGTAAAACAACCTTTAGTCGAAATCGATTTTTAAGCTTTTTTTAATCAACAAACAATACAGATTACTAAAAATACATTTAAGTTTTTTCTTTTATTTTTACTTTTTAATAAAGTGCTGAGCATTGTTAATGTATTATTCAAATATGTAATTTATGTATTATTCAAAAATTCTCTGGCTTATTCCAATTACTTGCTTTAAAAAAAAAACTCTTTTGGTCGAAACCAATGTTTTGCCTACACTAGATGTACCTAATAGTCCTGCATTTTAGTTTGGCCTTTCATTTATGTACATATAGATAGAATGACCTATTCTGCAAGCGTATATTTTATTAGATCATGAATGTAACTCTTCGATGTCGTGATAATTTTCTTACAAGAAACAACTTTCTTACAATTTATCAACAGGTAAAAGTTACTGCTACATCGGTAAATGGAAATTTAAATGTGATGTGTACTATTAGAGCACATTAGTTAGTGGTGAAAGCGTGATAGACTTATATGGACATAGCAGGTTCTAGCTAAGCTAAGAACACTTATCGTCCCCATGTCAGAGCTTAAGTCATGTAATTATGATTTACACGGGTATTTGCTTTAGCCTAATAGTAATGTAGTGGTTGTGCTAACGTTGCAGCACCTGCATACTTCCTGACATTTCTTCTGCAGAAATAGCTATTTAGCTAGCTTAATTTTCTATAATATCTTTATACTGACTCGTTTATCAGTCGCTAAGCTATGGCTTTGACGTCACTGGTCAAGGGTTTGGGCCACCCGGGATAGCTCTTAAATGAACTACAGATAACTGTAATGGATCTAGACGTTTGTCCGCGTTAAATGTTTGTATGTAAAATGACCTTATATAAACTAGACCTTAAGAGATATTTCTTATATCCTACAACATTTTATAAAGAAAAAAATATTAAAATAGTGAGCTCAGCTTCGGATTCAAATCTCTGTACCAATGCAATGTTATTTTAAAATTACTTGTTATATTTAGGTATTTAATTCATTAAAAAAAATATCGTGAAGAATACTATATATATACAAAGCAGTGACAACAATATACTACTTATATAAACGAAGACTACCAATTTCCTCTTTTCTATACTAATTAGAGGGCACGCTATCTTCAACCCTTCCTAGGGCGGGAGTCCCTCAGGGCTTTGTGCTTTCTCCTCTCCTGTTCACGCTCTACACGAACAGCATCCCAAAGGATACCACAGGTCGAAGTCACGCTTTTCAAAAATGCTGTGGTCTCACTGAATTGCCGGCAGCGCACACGCCGGGCGAGAAGCTTCGAGCGACAGCTGATTGCCAGTTGCTGATTGGAGGACATAGATAACGGGATTATGATCGCGCGCCGTAGCTATGTCTTCTTGCAACCGATCGCACGAAATGTCATCTAATAGATAGCGAGATAGTTTGATTTATTTGCAACGGCCTAATAGAAAATTAAGTATAAGTGTTAGTATTTATGGCTCATATTAATTTTAACCGACTTAAAAAAAGGAAATTATAAATTTAATATTATCATCAAATCAATTTATAACATTTTGCCTTTTTCCCTGCAGACACATAGGTATCTATCTGAGCATAACCAAATTTTCTTCCTAACATTTATTTGTATTTTTCATTTAAGATGATTCATTCTATGTGTTGTTTTTCTTTGTGTCAAACAAAGACAAGAATATTATCGGATATCACTACAATTTGAAAGACACAGTTAAAGGCATATAAGATACAACGATAAAACTCACCACAGCTTCTTTAAAAACCGTATACTTCAATAATAACTAAGCAGTCATGAACATGCTATTATCTGTCATACACACAATTTATTTCTAAATTACATGTTTGCCTCAAGAAATTATGGCCGTTCTATTGTGGTTACGAAAGTCGACTCATATACCATCACCTGCATACTTTAATACAAGAGGTTGTTACGTTTTAAGGCGTTATCCTTTGTCTATTTATTCTTGGTCGAAAACACCATTTAATAATTTATTTAAAGGTAGTGCTCATTTATATATACACAAAATGTGAAGGATTTTGCAGCTGGCATTACATCGACTTGTATATTTTTAACCAGTTTAGTAATAGAGAAATTTCATCGTTATTGGAATTTGAACTTCAATGATGAAAGAAGACCATAAATGGTGTATTAATCTTTTTATAATTAAATAAGAAATGTATGCTGATTGCTTATCGTTAGATTTATTCGAAATTTCATATTAACTTGCGTTATAATTGTTTAAACCAAAACTTACAAGTCGAGTTGAAAATAAACTGAACCAGCTGAAGGTAAAAAAGTTTACTATTTGATGTGTTTTAAAAAGAAAGTTGACAACTTAATTTTTTAAAGAATTTTCTTTACGCTGTTAATTATTGAGGGCGCAATTTTTTTGCGAAATGAAAATGAATCCCAAAAAGTCGCATCGTTTGTCTGCTTCTTTCACAGACGCATGCACAATGCAACTATTAATATCGGCAATGGAGTCGCAGACCACTCAAGCGGAAGGTACCTGCGAGCTGACTCCCGAATGCCAGGCGCAGCTGATGAAAGGCTCTGGTCTGGCCTTCCAACAGACGTGTAGGCTGCGCGCTGCAACGCTCGCCCGTCTCTTCGATTGTATGGACGGTGTCGATATATCTGCACACATATACAAACTATGTATCCAAATCTACAAGGAGACGAAGTCGTTAGAAGCCTGGGATCACCCTCCTGGAACAAGGACTTTATTTATGCAACAGAGTACGTGAATACATATTATCACGTCTCTGTAGGGGATGGACGGATAGCCGGCCTGAAAAAGTAGTATTAACTGCAGTCAATTATTTCACTAGAAACATTCGTGTGCAAGTATTTTTGTCTCTTATCTCTGGGTGCAGCGTGGTGCCAAGTGGAGTTTGTAACTACATTACAACATTTAACATTATGATATCGTTTTCCATTTTTTCAAAATTGAAAGAGTCGCGATGTATTACGTAAAAAAACATTCCTGAAATTAACACCTACAACTGTATTTGTTTCAACATGTCCCAAATAATAAAAATCTTAAATGTAATATTAAACATTGACATAAATATTATGAGTCTGTGAAGTCCAACTAATAAAGCATTATTTGCAAACAAAATTAAAATTTAGTTTTAAATTTATTTTACAGAAAATACTTAGATTCTTTTGTATTTTACGAGTCTTTCGTATTTTTAGTTCTCTACTGCGCGTCTCAAGGTTATGGAGAATTTATTAAGCCGCGTTGGATGAACAAAATTCTTTCATGGCAGGAGCCTAAAGGATGCTATGCTGATGACCGACAGCCTTTTTTAAAACTTACTGGTTTTGTGGGCCCTGCCAGTTCTCCTACACCAAAAGACAGAGAGGTTAGTAAAAAAAAATATTTATTAATTATTTGAATATGGAATTCTAGTCAATAAGATGAAATATTAAATGTTTCCTCCGTGGCCTAGTGGCGCAGGAGCTTTGCAAATCGGAGGTGGTAGGTTCGAATCCCGCGTGTAGGCTTTGTGTTTATGTTACGGTTAGGGCTTTTCAGGCTCCAACGGGGAGGGAGCCCACAGCAGAATGCTATCACTGTGACGTATGTGGCGAAGAGATGGTCTAACACGCGCTAAAGGAATGCCCAGAGCTATTGTGGGGCACGACCTCTCACGGGCTTCTGGCCGTAGTTCTGGCTATGCTGGATAGTGAGAGGGCGTGGGGTGCTGTCCTCTCAAAATGCGAGGACATAGTCACCCGGAAGGAGACCGCGGAGAGATTAAGGGAGGCAACTGCCATTCTAGATAATCGCCGTCGAAAACTAGGGTGCAGGAGACTGGCCTACGTGCGTGACCTTCCCCCCTGATAGTTAACTCCAGGGCGACAAAAATGAATACGGGACTCGGGTGGGGTACTGTGCTAATGGTACCGGCACCGCACCATATGGCCGAATAAGGGAACCCTAGGACCCGTGAAGAGGTGGCGAGAGGAGCGGCGGATGATTGCGTTCTCGTGTTTCCATGTCTCCGACTCATGCGATCATGACAGGTTCAACATGTGTTTTAATAGGTTCCCATTCTTCGAGACTCCCACATATCCCTGTTGCTCTTTGGCGGAGGATCCATAAAGGATTTTTTCCACGTAGTAATAGATTCCATCGTAGAAACAATCACAGACATGAAACTATAAATATATTTTTCTTCGAATCAGTGCGTGTTCTATGACACCCAGTTTTATTTGTAAGCTATATTTAATCTATTTCACGTCTCTCAGATAATATCAGATAATTTTCGGTTATACCTTGATTGGCTAAAAGCCGTAAGTAAAGAGCTGACAGTATATGTAGTATAAGAAAAGTTTATACATTGCTGTAAATGCAATAGATTCACAATTGTTGGCACGATCATGATTTACATAATCATGATCGACATACAAATAGTAACGTAATTGTTGGTTACATAATATGTCGGTTACATACTTAGTCCAATCTTGGAAAGTAAGTTCGATAAACGTCTATAAAATTTTAAATAAATCTAACAATGTCTCTGGTAAAGGAAAGGCTTAAATATCAGCTTTTATGGCTGCTCGCCGAAATACATCGTTTTAGCCAATAGAAAAAACTTACGAGTATAGGGCCTGGGGTGTAACCATTGTATTGCCAGTTATTTTACCGCCAACTAGTAATGTTAAGGCACTGCTGTATTTCTATTTGAAGGTCAGTGTTACAATCACATTTTAAACCAAAATGTAGTTGTAACACAATTGGTTGCGAGCGCAGCGGAGAGATATTCTCTGTGGCACTATTGTAACATGCATCTTACCATCAGTTGCACGTTTTACTCATCTCATCTCTTATCTTACTCATTTTTCTTCAGCTTTTACTTATTGTCGACGTAATTATCATTATAAGATATGAATGTTTTGTTACAACTCATTGTATGACGTAGCTTTATTTGATCTGGCTTTTATTTATGACTGTTTTGTAATAAATATGCAACGCAAAAATCCTTTCTGGATTTTTGTGATACAAATACCACCCACAACCGGCTTTTAGTGTATATACTTTAAATGATTTTTGTTATTTTTTTTTTCAAATACCCAGATGAGTGCTATTTTTATTGAGGTCATAGGGTCTAACTAAACGTTTTACTTTTAATTTTGTCGTTCGAATAAATTGATTATTTTTTTATTTGCAGGAGGAATACCGTGTGAAGAAAGTAGCAAAATCTGAAGGCGGTTCATGTAATTCACTAACGTCAGCAATGGCCCTTGGTTCTCTCGTTATGTACGTTCGAGCTCTCTTAGAAACAGATCAAGCGTTTCAATATGATATTTTGATGTGAAATACATAACATTACATACTATGAACGTATTTTTATTAGTTTGAAATAAAAAGCGTCATGTCATTTTGTTTTCGAGATGGGCTTGCAAGAACTATAAAAAAACAAAAACATGCGAGCGGGCTCACATACGCGTCAAATTTGAACGAAGGACATGTTACGAATATGCCCCTACTATAATCCCTTGTCATCGGGGAAAATTTAAATGAATGATTAATAACGTAGAACATACTCACGTTACCTAAATCAAATCAAATCAAATGAAATCAAAATATATTTAGTCAAGTCGGCCTTTATAAGCACTTTTGAATCGTCATTTTTACATTTTGTTCATGAGAAAGCTGGTAGTAGCTTTTTGCTCGGGATGCGGTTCTGTTGAGCAGAGCCGTTATTCGTTTTTATAAATAATTCCACATTCGCATCCTGTTAGCAATTTCGCACCAACCTTTGATTTATTTATTCCAAACGCGACTATATAGATATACTGTATTTTGAACTTTTATTAACAAAAGGAAGGCTATCAAATCAAGCCTGTGTAAATACATATACATATGTGTGTGTTATAACAAAAAATTCAGTTATTAAAAATGGAAATTCTGAATAGCGCCGCTTTAGAATAGCAATTATTGCAGAAAAATAATTTGCTAATACTTTATTGCCAGTATTTATGAAATTAAATGGGACCAGATTTTTAGCCAATCAATTAAAGCTTTTGTTAAAAAAGTATCGTAAGCAATGCTCTGTGTATTTATTGATTGATATAGAGAAAAATGAATCTGAAAATGAAAAATTCAATAATTAATTGAATATGGCAATTAATTATTGAGTCGGTTTGTCAATTTATTTGTTATTTATAAATTCGATGTTGTTAATTATACCCTGTACAAGTTAGCTTGATCTTTCTGACAGACGGGCTGGTGATGGGAAACAGAAAATATCTAGTAGTCCAAAAAATAACGTTTTAAAATACTTGTAACTGTGACGAGATGGTGTGGATGTATTATGTGTGAAATTCTTTATTGCACTAGAAATATAAACATTGGGTAGATAAGCGACGGTGTGTCAGTATTCATAATAAGTACCTATTTAATATTACAGGGTTATTTTATAGGTGTTTCTAATCATGTTTATAGGTGTTTCAAACCATGAAAGTAAACAACTTTCCCAAAGAAACACGGATCGAAAAGTGAAAAAAATATTCAGACGTGCCATACGAAATCGACCACGTGATAGAGCAGTTTTCTATAACAGTTACTGCCTGTTATTCGTGTCCCATCCATCCGACCGATGTAACATTGTACAAGCGTCTATTATTTTCAGTGTTCCTATTTAAATTTTACTTTGAAGCAATAAAAGGTCTCAAAATATCCGGAAAACGCTTGAATCTTTAGGGACTTTTGTGTTATATGTATTTTTTTTAAATATTTTTACAATTTTTAAAATCATTAAATTAAGAAAATAATATATTCGTCACTGCAGAGTTATGGCGATCAGAAAAATTTACATCTGTCAAAAAGATCAAGCTAAATTGCACAGGGTACAGTTAAAAACTGTGGAGACGTAAGACGATGTATTTAACCGCTTAATGCACACCACCGTGACATATACGGGCAACGTTTACCGGCAGAATTGTGCAACTCCGTGAACGTCACGGTCACTGTATATTTATATGTCGCAAAATATTACAGCTCCATATGGGTCACGGTTAATATAGAAATAAAATTTAATTAATTTAATTTTTTTAGGTACAAAGAAAAAATATTTTTTTTGTACCTAAATTGATTAAAAAAATGTACATTAAGGGGTTAATAGTCAGCTATTTTTGGATGACGGAAGAGCCGCGGTGGCTCAGTGGCCGGACGTTCGCTTTTAATTCAATATACTCGAGCAACCCGAGTACAAATCCAGGTGCCGGCACCAATGAGCTTGTTAATTCGTAATTAGCAAATTTAAGTGGGTAAAATGTTCCCTGGTGATCATGATCTGGTGAAGATCGCAGGAAGCCGACGGATGCGTAGAGCACAAAACCGCCAGTCTTGGAAATCCTTGGGGAAGGCCTATGTCCAGCAGTGGACGTCATTTGGCTGATGATGATGATGAAAATGTTCCCTCTATATAGAGGAGACCTGTGCCCAGCAGTGGGACATTGGGCTGTCACTACATTATTGGAAACATTGTCTTTCAAACGGGCACAGTAAGCGTGACCCGTATGTAATAACTGGCAATGCAGTGTTCCCACCCTAAACGCGTTCTGCAAAATAACCCTGCGATTTTTAATGGATTAATAAACAAGGCTGGCATCTCATTTGCAAGTTCCGTAATTTTATGTGATAACTTACCATCAGGTAAGCCGCTTGCTCGTTTGTCAGCCTAAGCCTTAATCCATCGTACTACATGTAACGTTTGCAAATGAACTTAACAGTTTTGCTTGGCGTGATTCCCTTTGAAATTCCCGTTTCATTTAGCTTGGCGGTAATCCCCCCTATAACGCGGTACTCTTATAACGCAATTTCGTATCATATGAGAATACTGCTACAACTCGTTTTCATATAACGCGGAACCAATCGACCGTGTTATAGGGGTGATTATTGTATTCCGTTTCCCCACAGCGCTTACATTTTCGTACTGCCACGCACACTGCGATTTCTAATTCTCCTGCTGCTTGCCGATTGTACGCGTTCTCCGATTTGACGCATTCGCAATGGCACGTGCGTTGGTGTTAAACGAACTTTAAGCCCGTCGATTTTTATCCAACCCACTGGGAAGCTGCGTCTGCGTCTGTCTCACGCCCCAATTGCGCGTTGAAATCTCCAGGAACCACCTGCTGATATTCGCGCTGGCGGTGGTGCTGCACATCGTGTTCAATTACTTCGCGGTCCGGGCCGTGTGCCTCAGGACCCTCAACGAGCCGCGGCTCCTCCAGGTGATCGACTCCTACCTCGGGAAGGAGGTCATCGCCGCGCCGTGCGAGGTCAACATGAAGGAGCCGATCATATTCTACCAGCTGGGACCGAATCTACTCGGTGAGTGACCCAGAACGGTCTTATAGGGGCCTTATAGGGGCTTTTTAATGAGTGAATGAGTTGAAAAGTGACCCAAACCATAACTGAGACAGGCAAGTCGCAAAGTCACCTTTACTTGTTACGACAAAGGCTAAGTAATGCTGACGATAAAATGTTTCTCCCAGAACGCCCGACACGCCGGAATTATATCGACGGTGGAAAGCGATTCAGTCGTATCTCGTAAATCAATCAAGTAGAACTTTGGAATATTCCAGTTAACTGTGTCAAATTGGTTTAAAGTAAGGAAAGATAATACACATATGCGAATAATTTGTTCCAAAGTTCGACTTTCTATCGTTATAAATTTATAAGATAAGATTTTCGAAATCGTTTTTTGGCCGTGGTGTAAAGTTGGATTTTTCGAGATACTAAAGAACTACAAAATTGCTTACTACGGTATATGAAATTGATAATAACACCCGCGTACAAATTACATATCTATAAAAATGAATTAAAATAAAAACATAAAAAAACATTCGTTTACTCCTACGGCTGCTTTAACTGAAAGCAATTCAATAATCATGTGCCAAGGGTGCCGGGTACATCGAGGAATCTAAATGTTAATACGTGTAGAGAACATTTATTATATGCACCTAATTCTGTTTCACACGGTAGATTGGTTCCAGAAAAAAACCGTGTAAAAAAAGACATTGATTGTATGCAAAAATATTAACACATTTCAATTGCTCTGACCAGTAAATTTG
>DWHO01003859.1:0-11581 GCA_018247575.1 Eurytides lysithous rurik
TCTGTGAGGTCGTGGTACTAATCCGGTTCGAGCCGGCCCATTCAGCAGCGGGAGCAGCTGCGTGGTTCTACCACCGTTCAATGTATTATAAGAGCAGAAGCTGATAACGTGTAGACTTTTTGCGACATTGAAGGATAATAATGATGATATTAAAACAAGTACATTTTGATAATTGTTAGTACTTTCATGCCATTCGATCCAGAGAGATTATATAAAAACATTAACAGTGCTACAGTAAAACAGATATCAAAACACAGTCTGTGTACATGTTACTTAAAAAAATTCAATTTAGACAGCGTACTGCCTTTCAGATTTGAAAACTGAATTATGATAAAACATAATTCACTTCAATGTTAGTTCAATAGTCTTTAAGACATCTTCCGAAAAGTGCAAGGCGGCGTGCCTTGCACTTTTCGGAAGATTTGCCGGGTCGGTTTTCTTTTTTCAATTAATTTATCAAATAATCGATTACATGGCCATCACTAGAATCTAATTAATCGTCTAAATAAAGTTAATAAAAAAGTATAACAGAAGCCCACCCGTTCCACGAGAAACGTTAAAAAAATTAACAGTTTATGATTAGAGGGAATATTCACATCTCACACGATACCTAAGCTCCAAAGGAAAAGAAAAATCTTACCAAGCTATTTATAAGCACTTTAATCTACGACTTTATGTATATACAAGAAGAGTTTTTTCTTTTAAACATATTAAAATATTGCAATTATCAATGACAAGTGACATTTATGGTTGCAACATGCCAAGATGCCAGACGTGCGTATTATATATAGTACAGTAACTTCATCGAACAAACTAATCACAAATATGTCGCTATTTACTCCACTATACATACATTATTATAACACTTAATGCTAATGCTTTTATTCAATTTAAATCTTCTAAAATGAACTGATTTTCCCCCTTTTTTTAAAAAAGAACGCTGCCCTATTTTAAGACAGAAATATCTTGTGTTATAAGAGCGTTTAACAAACATGAATTTCACACGGACAAACACCCTGATCCGGGACAATTATTTTCAATTTATACAAATATCTGTTTGTCCCGTGCGGGAATCGAACCCGCGACCTGCGACGCCGAAGCCAATAGCTTAGTTACTGCGTCAAACGGGTCACCTCTAAAGAAATAGTGTCGCTTTTGTTCTTTTAAGTTGTTACTTCTAACTTACGCCGTCGTCTTTAAAAGATTGATTTCAGTGGCAAGAAAATTTTATCAGAGCAATCAATTAGGACTATCCGACTGATAAGCAATACGTAAGCCCAACGCAGTAAATTGATATCGAATGAGTTATAGTCGTTAATCGATCATTGATTGACTCGACTTCGTCTAATGCGTATCGAGTGGTGTTAACTACATAACAGAGGTGTCAAGTACGAACTGTGTATAAAAAAACAAAGGTAACCTCAGATCGATATATAATTGTTGTTAAATAGAAATAGTGTCTGTTAATTTTAAGGTAGGATAAAAAGTATCTTATCGTCGAACATGAGTATTTCATAATATATATTTATAATTAATAGTTATAAAGTTAGTACGATGTCGTGCGGTGACATTAATGTTATTAAAATAGCGTAAAAGGAATAGTGACACTCGATTTTTACACGGTTAATTAAAGGCGATTTAAAATAAATCACTAAACAAAATAAGAAATAGCTGAATGGGAACTGGGTTTATTTCCCTTTACATAAGTCCGCGCAAGCAGACAAAGTATAAATTATAAAATCAAACTATTTAGACATTTTATCGTGTTTTATTTTTCATTTTAAATTCCCGACTTTTCAAACGCTACACCGTATTCACGGTAACGGGACGGAGTCGGAAACGTCCGTAAATTAAATAAAAAAAAAATCGCAATAAAATCTGTAAATAGTTTTGTTTTGTAATAAGCGTGAAGTGTTCGCGTAAATTGAAGAAATTCACCGTACAAGCAGAACACCCGAACAATCTCTCCGGATATCTCTATAATCAAGTGATTTACAAAAAGAGCATTTCGCCAACTCGATCATGAGTCACACGGGGGTCGTTGACTCGAGCTGTGAACACGGATTGACGTTGATTGAAGCTTTCTTGTGCACTTAAAGCTGTGCCGTAATGAAATCTCTGCTACAAGGGCACTTGTGTTGATAAAATTCGAACGGGACGACGTGGCAAGCCCCCGCCAAAAAATAAACATGCAAACATCGTTTCGATATTTCCCTCTTACTGTCGTGATAGTTTTTGGCCCAATAAATCTATATATTTCAAATCAAATCAAAATATTTTTATTCAAATAGGCCTTTACAAGCACTTATGAGTCGTCATTTTTACATCTCAGTTCGTGAGGAAGCTACCACCGTGAATATATTTCAAATATAGACATACTACCAGTGGCGGTACTACCACACAAGCCCAAAAGCCCTGCTTGCCCTACTTAGGAGTACAATTTATAAATCTTAATTGGCACATAATTCCCGCAACGTTCATAATTTAAAAATAAATTATTCGGGAATTATGTGCAGATTAAGAGTTACAAATTTTACTCCTTAGTTTGGTAAGCCGGGCTTTTGGGGATTGTATGGTAGTATCGCCACTGCATACGTATAATACATAGATTAATAAACTTCTTTTTGTGTTTTTTGTGATTATTTTTCCCATAGTGATTTTCGTTTAAATTTCGTACGCTTCGAGTTATCTACCGCATTCATGGTAACGAGACGGACGGAGATGGAAGACTTTTCGGAATTGTTATTTATTAATTACCAAAAAGTACAAAACAAATAAAGTATATAATACTGACATATAATTTTTGTCTTACCCGTACTTATATGTGAACTGATAACATGTTCACCACTAACTGTTATCAATTCAAAAATAATTATACAAATACAAATCGAATCTCACAATTATAAATGAACTTGTCTATTTTTATTCCTATTTTAATTTTGGCTTTACTGACTCATTTTCTTTTATAATTTTATGAATACTATTTTGACAACCATTGTATCACTTTTAATTATAATAAGTTTAAAATAATGTTATTGTTATGGACGTGTAAATATGTATGAAAATACGTATGAAAGGGTAACGTTACTCCGAAGTAATGAGTTAATAAGCCACTTCCATTCTGCTTTGGAAAAATATATGCATAACAACGAAGCTCCTTGATATTGTGTTTATTATTTTTTAAATCTATGATTGTCAAAATTTCAAATTGTTCCAAAATATTAATGGATACATTTGATTAAACTACTGAGTCTTTTTACATTTTGTTAAGTCCTCGTATTGGCTGCACAGATAGCTAATAATGACCATAATATTAATTCGCGTAAGACATATAAAAAATTTAAACTAAACACTCGGGTATCCATCCTTCCTTCAGATTACATTCATATAGAATTTTTTCGCAAGGAAAACATCATTAAATTCTGTTATGCGATTTTAATTCTATCCAAACGGAGGTCATTGGTGCACTGCTGGGGATTCATGATTACGTTGCATTGAAAAGTAATGGACTGTTTAATGCTCCATAAATACTCTTTCAAACGATTTTCTCAAAGGTTCTTTGTGCCTCAATATACAGCTTTTGCAAAGCTCATTCCCAACGCGAATATTTTTAATAAGGGATTTAAAAGCACAAAATAGCTAAAAAATATCTAACTTCATATAAATGACATTAAATATATTGAAAGACGCCGTATTTTTCAAAGAAAAAATAAAAGCCGCTCATGTCGACGTAGCATGAAACCTTCCTAGACTCTTTATCGTCCATGATCTCGTTAATTCACCTATTAATAAGCAACCGCAAACTAGACCAACAATGCAATCAGCTGATGCGTACCTAACAAATATCACGGATGAATGCGCGGGAGCGTGCGCTCACGCAAACCCCATTGACAGATCCCTTTATCAATGACGCCTCGTAAAAAAAAAACTGCACTGGCACACTGCACTATGCACTCGAAAAAAAAAACAAAACACGACACACGCGCGCGGTTTTATTATCTGTGATCTTTTTATCTGTTTCTTTCTTTTTTTTCAAGTAGTACAAAGCGTAAACGATGTGAACTCGCGCGGCCGGGAACATTGACTGAGTAACGGCGTGCCGGTACGTCCGTCTGTCCCTCTCTAGCGTTGCGTAATGTTAACGGGTCATAGAGTAAGTACATTACACGCGGAGACCGGTACACAAAACTTATTGGGCTTCGTATAATATTGGTTTTGTCGCCCGCGATAATCTGTGGGAACGCCGCGGGCGCATTCTGTCGTCGCTCATGTCCACTGCTACCTTTTAAGATGTTTGAATAAAGCGTTCAGGCTGTCGGTGTATCGCTTGTCGCTTATAAGAGCTTAACGCTAAGTGATGATTACTGATTTAAGATCGTATTGTTGTTTAAGTGCACTAAGTTATAAGAAGCAGGTTGAGAGTGTTTGCACTGTACTTTAACACTAAACATTTTCAATGGGAAATGCTACGTATTCATAGAGATTTTCGATTACGTCTGATTCCTTTGGTCAGTTTTGTTTGTAGTGTCATAGCACCATGCTGAGTCTGCCACCTGCATCGATTGACTTCCTGCACATTGTAAGGTCGTCGAACCATCAATGTTATAATGTACGTTCACATTATAGTGTTATTATAGAACGTTTATTAAGGCCAAGCGGAAGAAAATGTATAAAATATTAGCCAAGATTAATGTTAATAGAATATTTCAATGGCTAGAAAAGACATTTTAGATAGCATTAAATTACAGTGAAATTGCTCGATCCGTATTGGGGTAAAGGAAGATCTGTGTAATGAGTAAATCTGAGAAATATATCAGGAATAAATCTTAAGCATGTCTTTAAGTCTGTAACAATGATAAAGAAGTATAAAACAACACAAGTTCCATTTTTAAATTTCAAATGGTTTCCAATCACAAAAAAACTCAATGTTTTCTCCACCTTGTTACACTCGTAGACTGAGATGTACAAAAAATGATTTTAAAAGATTCCAATAGATGTTTATTTATTCATAGACAGTACAAAGACACGTTCAGAAAATCTCGGATATTTTTAAAGTCTGCAACATTAGATAAAACGATTTTAGGTGTAGCTCTCTGTTCCGTTAACAGCGTTCACGCTTCGTGGCCCACGCGCAGCTCAATAATGGCCGAATACCAAGTAGAACATAATCAAATTTTCTCTCCACGAGAAAACTTATTAAAGTCCGAAGCAATAATTTAGACTGTGCAACAATTCCAACGTGTGGGTGGCTCTGTTATGTGCATAGATGAATAATTATAATAAATGAATATTGAATGTGAAACGTCTCATTCTGTTGGACAGGCCCGACTTGACCGAGAGGTTGGGGAATTTGTCTAATTGGACGTTACGAGATGAAGAAGGTAATTAGACGGCGGTTGTTAAAGTATTAATTAATATTGTATTACGTGACGATTGTTCAATTAACAAATGTGATGGTAATTGTAATCAGGAATGGCTGACATCTTACGAGCCGTTAGAGACCAGTTTGATTGTCATGTAGCCGGTTTCTTCAAAGGGCTCTGGCCAGTATATCTAATAGTAGGTCTACTTATAGGTACTTACTTATTGATTTTGAATGCATCTTCGAAGGTGTACTGGTGGCCGACATAAGTTTTGAGTAAGCTTTCGTAATTTATGTTCACCTCTATTATCTCATACGTATACGGAGGTAAGCTTAATTTTATGATAAACGGTTATTGATAAAAAAAATAAGCATTAAAAAATATAGGTAAGTTTTCACGCACGATCAAGTAGTGATGATATCTAATATAAATAGACTTTTAAAATAGGTATAATATAGGAAGTACGTTTATTATGGGTGCATTACTGTAATTATAATGAATTTCAATGCTAATAAAGAAGACAGCGACATATATATATACATCGATAGTTAAATATTTGTAACAGTAGAGGAATTTAAAAATAATAACTTGAACAAAACTGATTAGAATCCGAATACGTTATGGATCGGTACAGTTCAAACATAGTTTTTTAGCATAACGCGTGTGGTCGCAAACGCCATTACAGCGTTTTAAGGCGTAGCTCAGCTATGCGGAACCTTGCATAAAGGTCATGGTTTTTTCGCTAATGGCCACCGATGGAGAACCGATAACGTACCGACCTCGCTTGAACTCGCGGATTTTAGACGAAATACATGCTGCTCGTACCACTATGCCAAGTTTGTTGTTAAATACTGTGTTTTATGATTTGAATCCTTTGTGGGTAAAAAGTATTAAAGAAGTTATTTTTATGGTTTAGGCTGACAAACGAGCAAGCGATTCACCTGATGGTAAGTGGTCATCGCCGCCCATAGACATTTGCAGCATTACAGAACTAGCAAATGCGTTGCCAGCCTTTAAGGAGGGGAATTTTTGAAAGAGGGGAGAAGGAGGAGTGTGAGGGAAGGAGTAATAGGGGGACCACTCGATGGAGGAAGATGTAGGAAGGGTAAAGCGAGAGAGAGGAAGGAAAGGGAGGAGGATGGGCCATCAGCCACCTCACTCGCCAGACGAAACGCAGAAGCAAAAACACTTCGACTCCAAGCCGATTTTCTGTGAGGTCGTGGTACTTATACAGTTCGAGCCGGCCAATTCAGCAGTGGGTGCAGTTACGTGTCTTTACCACCGTAAATATACACTCTGTCAAATTTATAATCAAAATAATATGAAAACAGTAAATAACGCAAAAACTATAGTAACGCGCATGGATATCAATGTTGTGTTGGTCGTGTTTGCTGTAGTATTGTTATATTGAATGAACAGACAAACGAACTCTTTCAGATTGATAAGATAAGTTAGACACAAACAGGTTATTCTCTATGGAACACTAACTCAATGACCAATAATAATCTTCAATTGGACGGAACAAATGTTTCATAATATTTTGTGTATTATTTAAAATTCTAATCAATATACTAAAGAGGAAAGAAATAAATGATGGAAATAGTTTCTATGACTTTAATGTTGATATTTTTGATGTTAGTAAACATTAATAGAGTGACCAAAGTTCCATAACAAAAAGTTTGTAAGAGAAATAATCAAAATCGGTAAAAATACCAGTATGAGATGCCAACTGTTATATCATAGTGATATGGTAGTTACTATATCAAACCATGAGTAGTAATTCAATTATCATGACAATGTTATGTTATGTATTATCAAGAATATGTACTCGACAACCTTGCCTGTTATATTAAAACAAAAAACGTTAAACACCGTACCAATAGTCTAAAAATAAATAACTCACACAATGTTCAAGCAGTTTGTAATGACATTTTTAGTTTTATATAAAAAATAATAAATAAATTGATCTCCAGAGGACAATGAACAGAAATAATATTTTCAAAGAGACGTTTAACATCTTAACATAGAATTAAAGGAACCGTCATTATGCCATGCAAATAGACGGGGCACCCTTAGATCGTAAGTTATCAGGGTGTTCTTTGATGTTCACCCTCAAAGAGCCGGTGCCTTGACTGTAAACGGTGCCTTTATTAAGTTACTGGTATTCTATCGATGCCTAAGCGAATCCAATTCGAACCCTTTTCACCTCGTGCAGCCTTTAATTATTTTCAGTTCTTACCGGTAAATGAATTTGACCGGCCCGGAGTAACGCTTTGAAACGTGACGCGCCCTTTGAATTTCTCCATTTGTCTGTTTCCTCGCAAAACGCAGTCAGGTCACGGGCGGCGAAGTGAATAAAAAATAAAGTTAATTTAAAATGTAAAGAAAGATTAGAGTTTTCTGCAGTGGTATTCTTCCAGTATTCTCACAGCGCAATATTACTTAATTTTCTTCTTTACTATTATTTTATTTTCCCAATAATAACCAACAAGTTCGCCTCTACGCCGCATTTATCACCGAAAGATTCAGTTGACAAATCTCTTCTCCTAGTGTTTTACAAAATGTTATAATTTAAGTTTCTGTTTTACGAAATAATGTGACAAGATCAATCGAAACAAGTGCCTGCATGCCCTTGTGCGATACAATATCTAGCAATAGGATGTGTTCCTCCACTTCCAGAGAACTCTACAAGAGTCCTTCTACGACATTTATAATCTCTGTTTATGTTGGTTGTATTTGCTGTGAATTGCACATCATTTGGTGCTTACCACCACTAGTGTTCTAACACCTTTATTAGACTCATTTCACTATCTAAACTTAGAAAAGTGTCGGAATGTAAGATAAATATGGTGGTTCTCATACGCTCCTATTATTATGAAGGCTTTATGGTAGGTCTCATTCATCTTTCGCTGTGCGGATGTTGTTAATCGTAATGGAAATGTGATTGAAATGGAATATAGTAAGGTAAGTTATGTCTAATTGTTTGCGTGTTGTTTATGTTGTTGTCTGTTTTATCATCCAATTGACTGTTTATTTTTTGTTGCGTTACGCGGCCGAAAATGCATCTCTCGTTGAATAAGCGTTCACCCTTACTTGAGCTTGAAAGAGGTTTAGTGAAAGCAATAATATCTAATTTTTGGGGCGGAAAGTATCTTATCTCCAGTTCGCAAGACGAAACATAACACACATACCATACTCAACTTTAAATTTGCGCTAAGGAGTCGTGAAACATGATGTCACTGCCCTTGAAGTTGGAATGTTTGGCAAGAACACGTGGCATCGCTGTAGGGGCAGTTTAGTAGGAGAGCTCGCGTGGGCGGTGACGGATGACCCTGGCTAAGCGAGAATCGACAGGCGCTCCACAGTTATGTCCAACTTTTACTTTTGGTTATTACATGAACACCTTTTACTTTGCCTACTACCATTTGCTTGTCCACGTGGAAGTTATTGAAACGGAATAAGTGTTTTTAATAAAACAAAATGTAGAACGATATGTCAAACCGACATTTATGCTATCTCTATTTCAATTTTACTTCAACCCGTACTTCAACCCGTTTGTAATGACAAAACGACATGACTGTACCAAAACTTTGACGTTTATAGCATTGACACAGTGGTTATACCACTTGCTAGGGGTAGTAATGTAGCATTTCTATTTATTGTACGGCCAAGCACAGTACTGTCTCGCACTACTGCATATTACTATTTAAGGTCAATGTTACAAACGTAATTATTGGGTATAGAGATATAGATAGATACGTTACTCTCACAAATAGACATGTGATGGACAGGTCTATTTGAGAGAGTAACGTAAGACGTGAAGTTGTATACTCGCATATTTATCTTCTTCGACTATAACAAGAACTCTTATTCATATTCAATCTGTCCTTAACTAATTAACATTTAAGCGTAAAAGTGTGAATACGTAAACACGCACGTGTTCACGCTTTAATTAGAATACAATTACAATAATTCAAGGTGATTTAATTGAAAGCGAAAAGGCATTCCGTTCGGAAAATCCTCGCAAACACTACTACCGTTGAATGCGTGCGTGCGTTTGTAGCGAAGTTGGAATAATTAAAGATCATTGAATGCATCACACAAGTCACGTATGAACGGTATAGAATTCAAATTTGATAGACTATATAATAATTTAATTTTAATATTAACATGAATATTACGCGCAAGAGTTTCATAGAGTTTATAGAATTTTAAGTGTAACGAATTTATTAACATATCTTGTATGTAGTTTTGGTAGTTATTCAAGAGGAGTGCAAAGATTACGAAATAAGTGACGTGCAATTTACGGAGCCAAAAAAAAATTATGAGCAATTTAATTACTTCAAAACACTGGGAGATGCATTGTACTGGTATAGATGCTCACTAAAAATCACTCATTATCAAACACCTAAATTTTTCGTCTAACTATTAAGTGTAAAATAGAAACATTAATGTAGAAATCCCCAGATTATATGCAAGATTTTAGTGTTGCAAGCTTTCAGAATTAGATAAAAGGCACAGATAGGATGCTTCATCTAAGCCACGTCAATTCAACAATCTCATAGATGGAAAAATTGTATGAACGGGAGAAACTACAATCCATGTACCTCACTAGGGTTAATTATAAATCCCAGGTAAAGTTAATATTAATGCATCTTATTTTACCTAAACTAGAAGCTTTTAAAAAAAATATAGCTATAAATAGGACTAACTTAAACGTACCTTTTTTAATAAAAGTTTTACAAGTTTTCTTTTGAATTTATTTGTCTGCTTTTATCTTTTTCGTAGCGATTATTTAAAACTTTGTAGATAGCTTTGTATAATGGCTCACTGCACTGAATATCGATTATCAATAGCATAGAAAATGTTAAAGAATGAACCCATACGGACATACATAGTTATATGGATTAGGCAAAGATATTTTAAACTCACTAAGACAGCACGACAAGAACTTCCTATGAATTACAATTTTTAATGCAATTTACTTGTAGGCATGCTGCGATTTCTACCAAATACATAGTTCGGATACCAAGTACAAAGGTACACGAGTTCGAAGCCGTGTCGGGCCGGGCGAGTAAACACGGGCCGTGGGCGACTACACCCACGGCGGGTTCACCGTTACGGTCTATTTATTGAATGGCGCGCCAACACCGACGGCCCGACCGTGAATGGGTTTGTAACTTTAAATAGGCGGCGAAACCAGCTTCAAGCACTTCCGCATACGTCGTTCTCGATGTGAACGTTGAAGGCGAGATCTTGAGCTCGTCGGGGAAGAGGTCTACACAGATGCACGTATGTAGATAGGTACGGCGGCTGCACTTGTTTCGGGAACGGTAAAACAGGTGGTATATTTAATGCATTCGATTCTTTGACTAAGCGAAAACAAAAATGTACGGATCTGTCGCTCTGCAATTTTAATTGCATGTTACAATAAAATAGTTATAAGAGTAAAGGTGTTTCTTTAATTTCGAAGTTATTAATTAAATTTTAATGAAAACTGTATCGTTAATATCGTTTTGATATCTCGATGTGCGATTGCTGATTTTTCCGGTCGTAAGTTCGATCACTTCCAAGAATTTGTTTGATCTACATATAATTGTTTTGAATGTAGGTAGTATAACTATTCGAATTTTCAGAAAATGTGGAAAGTTCTTACAACACAAGATAATGGTATCTTGTGATATGAGAAACGTCATCGTTGAGAGTACTGACGTAAGAGCACAAAAGGTGAAAAATATATTAACATGATCTAATGTTAGGCAGTATAATAGGCGGTGCTTTTGAAGAAACTACGATTTGTTATTAAAATTAGAGGACTGCCAAAACCATTGAATTAGATTAGTCGCAGCAAAACATCCGAAGGCTGATTGGCGGCTTTTGAAATAAGGAAACGTCAAGATAACATAATTTGGATTAATTCAAGTGGATTGAAGATTGTCAGGACTTCCTACATATTGGGTATATTGTGACTTTCTTTCATTTACTGGTGCCGATGACACTCAAACTTTTCAGTTACTTAATATAGACTCGACAAACAATAAAACTGTGTAAAGACCTTAAGATCATCATCAAGGAGCCTCAACTTTGTTAAAGTGAACATTAGAAAAAGTTTTTTTTAATGGATAAGGCTAACAAACGAGCAAACGGTAAGTAATTACCGCCACCCATGGACATTTGCAGCATTATAGAACTTGCAAATGCGTTGCCAGCCTTTAAGG
>DWHO01003860.1:0-11577 GCA_018247575.1 Eurytides lysithous rurik
GATTTTTTAACCTTTTGGAGACGAAACCGAGGTGTTACAAGCTTATTCTTATTTCTAGTATTTACCATGTGTTCGTCACTGAGTTTCAGAAAAGTATTAAAATTTTGCCTTTACTAAAACTTTTATCTTTTATTTAAATATCTATATCTATATTTAGTGTTTAGCGAATCTGCTAAACGCAATTTGCAATGTAAACATGTGATGATACAAAAAAACATTAATCCATAAATTTTCTAACCAACAACTTAACATACAATTCGTTATTGATTTTGAGGATTTTTCTGATGTATCTTCGAGGTTCGAGGTAATAACAATCAAGTTTAATCCATCACTTTAAACATATAAAAAAAATTATGCAAATTCAGAAAATTTTTGATGTCAGTTACTTAGGGAGAACGACACAGGTAACCTGTGTCGTTCTCCCTAAGTAACTGACACGTTTGTTCTAAATAGGAATTATCTATTCCACTTCCCAAAACAAATTATTGTTTTCACATGTTGAAAATGACGATACGATGGTAAGGTTAGATGAATAAAAAACCCGTAGCTTATATCCGTTGATGAGAGATTTTTCGCGTGATATAAAAGATGCGCTTAAAAATGAATTATTTTAAACTAATCGTAATCAACACCATTTCAATATAAGCTAATTTTTCTAAAAAAAATAAACAAAATTATTTCTCGCACAAACCTAAAACTATATTATTTTTGAATCAGTATTGGAAATATAATACATCTCGTATTGTACCTAATCCGAACATTGCACCGGTTCCACATAGCTGGACCGACCGACTTTCGAAACCTAAAAGGGGATCTTTCTTGTGTTAGTTACAATCGGCCTCGTATTCCAGCCCACCATTAAAGTTTTCAAATCGTCCATTCGAACTGTAACGTGAAATAACGAGGTGCAATATACATGTCTGGCGACAGAAAAGGTGTCGATACCATAGATTTCTACAATATGAGGCAATGAAATATTTTGATGTCTATAATTAACACAAACAGAAAATATGTTTAAGCTACTAAAGCAAAATATAATATACATAATAAGTTGTCGATATATATTTTTCATCAACCAAAATATAATATTAAATATTCCATGACACTTTCTATGTGGAAAATACCAGTAGTTAAATCAGTAGTAGACAAATCAGTAACATGTGAACATTTTAATTAAATTTAAAAATAAGAATTAGTGCTTGTTTAAACTACCTGCAAACGTACATATATGTATATGTACATGAAATACATATGAAATGTGTTACATCTAAATTTCACAGTACATTATATTATTACATAAGATTCACGGATTGATGTAATTTATAAACATGTCAATATATTTTATCGATAATCTGATCACTTTCATTTGAACGTTTCTAAAAGTCGATAAATCGCGGGCTAGTCTCCCGGAGTAAGCGACTTGGCAAAACATTTTACAAATTTATCTCGCAGCATATTATTTACAAAACAATATTCAATTAACACATTGGAAAATGGAAATCACCCCAATATTATATTTTTTTTTCAAATAAAAGTACGCTCTTAGCGCAAATAGAATAGTACCAAGTATAAATAGTATAAAAGTTATAAATTATATAATTACTATTTTAGATTTTTAGCCAAAACTTGAAATGTGAGAAACAAAAGTGGAAAAAATTATCTATATTTTAATACATATTATAATATATACAGATCCTTCGTCAATATACAGACAGTCGATAGTTTTTAACTTGAACAAAAACGCAACGTTTTATTCTTCTGTAATTATTAACTACACATGGTTATTTATCATTGTTTTTATCACTTTTTACAATATTTGTGAAACTAATTTTAAATATATTTAAACGTAAGTGAATAACAAAATACATTTTTTATAATCAAACTTGCTCATCCAACTATAATTGTTTGTAAAAAAATAAAATGCGCGTAGAAATTACAACAAGATGGGAAAACAAGATATTTCAACAACTTTTATAAAATTATTGAATTACTATGAATAACTCGGCCGCAATACATACATCTATTCAATTTCACCTCCATTCAAGATGGATTTCCGCCAAGCAACTGACCGTATGTGGTATACAAGTTCAAGTCTATTTCAGTCTAATCTGGCCTTCGGTCCAATACATAAAGCAAAAGTCGGCAGTTATGAATGGCTACGACAGTGCGTCGCAGGTGAGCTATTTAAAGATGTATGTCTAGGAAGCAGAAAACAACCATAGACAGGATACAATTACTTCCAACCATTTGTCTTAAACAATCTTACTTTGAAATGACAAAGAACAATAACGCAACATTAAACAATATCAAATTTATGAAAAAACCACCATTTGGGTATATACACAAATGGTGGTTTTTTGTTTAGTTGTTATGATGTTTTGACATTCTAACCAAATTGTAGGAGAGGCGTTTTCAATTCCACTAGCTATCAAATGTTAAATTTAAAGACGTGTTTAACTCACACGTATTTACAATATGAAAGATTTTTTTCACTGAGCTCGAAGATATCGTAAACATGTTAAACATAGATCTTGAGTACTTGCCTCAGGGCCGAACTAGAAATAGTAGTCTTGATATGAAGGCACTAAATCTGTGCGTAAACCACTATCCGCCTCTACGCTGATACGGCTGTTAATTATAGGGTAAGAGGCTTTCACTCGGCACATTTTCTGTATAATTTAATTATTATACGCGAAATGGTTTCGAGACTCTTGAACGAATTTTTCTTTAATTATATCTGACAGCAATTCTATGAACTTCATTAGAGTGGTGATTGTCTGTATATTAATTAAAACGTAAAGGGAAAACTTTGTACCCCTGTAGTATCTTACAGTCACAGTTATAGTTTATACTGAAGAGATTTGCAGAAATATACGTTTTTTTTATGCTATTCATAAAAAAACATATATTTAATCACATACCTATATATCTATGGTTACATTGGACGTCTGATTGTTTTTTTTTATCAAGTAGGCTGACAAATGAGCCACATGACAGTAAGCGGTCACCGTTGCCCGTGAACATTTGCAACATTACAGAATTTACAAATGCGTTGCCAGCCTTTAAGGAGGGGCATTTTTTTGGCAATTGAAAGACGGAGGGAGGAGGAGTGAGCAGAACGGGTCAGGAGCGGGAAGCAGAAAGGGAGGAGATGGAGGCAGAAGCAGGAGGGGGAGTGTGACAGGAAGGAATGGAAAGGAGGATGATACGCCACCAGCCAGCTCACTCATTCGGTGAAACGTGGAAGCAAAAACACTTCCATTTTACATCGATTTTCTGAGATCGTGGTACTTATCCGGCTCGAGCACATTCAACAGCGGAAGCAGCTACATGGCTCAACCGCCGTTAAACACGAGTGTAACATGTTTGCATATAGGAAAACTGTATCAATCCAAGTCCAACCAGTTAGTTCGAAGTAAGTTAAGTATTTTAATATAATATAACTTCTTGGATCTTCGTTGTGCGTGTAACATATAACATTAAATATCTTAGTAATTTCTCAAGAAACAGTATCCTTCAAACTGAAACGCAGTGATGCTCACTTGTTAACGGTTTGCGGTTATTGTGTTTGTTAATCCTTTAATCGACTCAACGGAACATATTTACACCTGCAGAAGATGTATATTGTATAAGATATTCTAGAAGTGTCTTGCTTGTTGCCTGTGGAGGGACACCGCGACATATTTTGCTGTCATACGAATATGAGTTGCTGTATGGCTTCACGATTTCATAGAAAATCAAAGTGCGTGGGAGCACTCATATTTTTGGTGTTAAAAGTTAGAAATGCAAATGTACCCCCTCTGCCGTAGACGGCGATGAGTGAGGGTGTGAGCGAATTCATTCAAAGCACATAAACCGTACGCTTGGTTACCACATTCTTCCGTAAAAAACGACTTACATAAGCTCAATAAATCTACTTGAACAACGTTAGAAAGGGAAAAGACGGACGTATTTAAAGCAAATATAAAAATAACAATAACAATGTGGAAACAATATTTTTTAGTATGTAACGTACAGACTAAAAAGAATCGTCAGCTGCTAAATTATAAAAAAATAATTGTCTGGAACTCTTTCAAGTCTTAGTTACCTAGTTTAACAGAAATCGTTCATTGTACCGAAACAAAATATTGTTTATTAAAAATTGTACCAAAAATTTTGCGAAGACTTTGATTTAATTAATAAATTTGCGCTAATGTAAATTTAGGATGATCTAATCAGTTCTGTGGTGAACGGAAGTTACAAAAAAAATAGCTTCAACGAATATGTGATGTTCACTGAATAAAATAAATTAACTCGTTACCTACGTTAACATTTCAAAGCACCGACCGAAGGAAATTGATGTGGGAAATGATTGTTATTAAAAATATTACTCGTTACTGGTATTCGTGTTGAAGTGATTAACTCTCGAAAATTTATGATTAAAAGACGGCTATAAAAAGCCGTTAATTAAGCGAACGGCCTTTGCTTAAATGTAATTTCAAGTGCCGTTTATTTGTGAGCTAACTTCGAGTTAACTGTCCATAGCATTTTTATGGGCTTACGCCCCCTTTACAAATAATAATGGAACAAACATTCAATTACATAATAGATAATTATAACAAATTCAATATGAATTTCTATTATTTATTTATAAGCACACATTAAAAGTTAATTCTCTTTCTCTTCCTAATGACCCCCACGAAAAGCTCCCGCACCCATTAGGGGATGTTACCACCCCCGTTGGCAAACTATGGTCTCCCGTGTTTAATTTACAAATAGTCATTTGTGTAGTTTAAAAATCTTCCTATTAATATTATTGACAATAACGCGAACAAATTTTCCAATAGTGCCGGGACAGTTGTTTTGGGAATTGCAAACAAGTAAACATTTCCCGGAACGACCTGCACGTCGCCGTTCGCCTTGCTCTCTGTTGCGTAGTGAAAATAACCCAGGGTGGTCACCATCAATCTTCATACGTGTACCGAAATTATCCGCTTGTCCGTCTCAGTGCTCACGTGAGAGCGACAGCAAAAGCATCTTGATTTTTACCATATCATAAGACCATGGCAAAGCATGGCATATAAGTGGTGACCGTCACTGATGGTTATCTGAAACATCAAAGAAGTTGCAGGCGCGTTAGCTTTATTATGTTAATTGTACTTTCACCATATATAGTAATGCTCATTTGCCGTAATCCAGTCTGAAATAGTATACTTATTTAAACACTTCCTACGTGCAAACCCTTTGAATTTGATTCTTGGTAGCTCTGGCGCATAAAACCCTGATAGACGTTATTAAACATTTAAGAAGCGTACTTATACAGACATTTAGCACGACCCAGTCCCTAACCAGAACCTATCGCTTGTTAAATGGCAGTTTTTGGTATCTATGTAGAATTCACAAAATCGTTTTGTAAAATCGTAAATTTTCTAAAGTTGGAGTCCGAGTCCCCTCGGAAAGATATTTCCGATCAAGTAACTATTCGGGGAAACAATAGAATAAACATTTGACCATCAACGCTGCAAATCTTATCTCATTCCGATGATTCATACGCGCTGTTATTTGGCATAGAAAAAACTTAAAACATTTTAACTAGCCTGGGAGTTGTTTTTTGCTCTTCGTAACAAATGGATTCTTTAAAATAACCAAAAGATAAGAACACACACTGATAACAGATACTTTCTATTCAGGTATGCCTGTATTTTGGGTTAAGGGCAACAACGTGATGACTAGGCGTAGAAATGTAGTATACATAATATCACTGGATGACATCACAGAGCTAAATAAGGTTTAAACTGTTGCAGTTCGAAAAACTGTTGAGAAATGCTGTTTTGGGTTAGCGGCTGGCTAACCATCAGGTATACAAATTGCTTGTTTACGTAGTGTATGATCCAGGGGCACACGCTGTTCGAAACACAAATCAAACAATTAAATCATGTAAACCCAAATTTCTTTTATCCTGGATTACTAACATTAATCCATCCGGCTCGAAGGACCATTTTTGTGTGATCCAGGCGCTCACGATGTCAGATATTAGATCACGTGCACCCAATTTTCTTATGTTCTTCAAAAATATCTACAACAAATAGGACGGTCTACAAAAAATCTCTATATGTCGATTTACAAAAATACTTAGCGGTAACTTGCAAAAAAGTAGTATTACCTCATGTCGATTGCAAAAGAGTTATAGTCATATTAATAATTATGCCATAACGCTATTGCAAATCTAGACAGGCTGATTTTGCTGACCGTACCAACTGGGGCACCCGCATTATAATAGCAATCTTCGCATTTATGCAGTTAACGGCCGTCTTCGGCGACCTTGCGGCGGGGACTCAATTAGCAGTGTTCCGCCGCCACTGGCAGGAAGGCCGGCTAGAGTTGTAGCGGTGTCATGATAACCCGAACACGCATCCTCGCAACGCAAACACGCAAAAGGACTATTATTGAGGATATAAAGGGACGGAACGGGCAAGTCGTGCGTTTGTGGTAAGCGACGACTGCCCAAAACAACCTATAACTTGCTTGGTCCTGCGTCTCTAGAGATTTTTGTATCGGGATTAAGCGGCAAACGAGCAAGCGGCTCACCTGATGGTAAGCGGACGCCATCATCCATGTACATCTGCAACATTAAGGGACTTGCAAATGCGTTACAACTAATATATACATATGTGGCTTATATTTACGCTGGCAACATTGTATTTCAAACCGGAACACGGTAGATTAGACATATCGCTGCTTGACCGTAAAATAAATGACAATGCAGTGGTACCATTTTAGATGGACTCTGCAAAGAATTCTCACCAGTTAGTCATGCGCATGTATTTTAACGTCGTATTTATTTAGTACCTTTTCATAAAGTATCATGAATACGTCACAAAGTACGAATTAACATGCGGGAAAGCAGCTGACGCGATCATTGATTGCGTCAGCTATTTTTGGAAATGGCTAATTGTGACGCGTGCATTTCGGTGGTGGGTAAGTTTTAGGATTTTCTTTAGTAATCAATCGTGTCATAAAACGTTAAGTCATTAAATATAACGTAAAACACGATGGCCCGTTTGGCCCAGTTGCTCAGCTATTGGCTACGGCGTCGCAGCTCATGGATTCGATTCCCAACTGGGTCAAAAATCTGTGCGAACAACAAATAATTGTTCCAGAACTGAGCGTTTGTACGTGAAATTTATGAATGAAAGACATCCTTATGTCGCAAGATATTTCTGTCTTAAAATAGAGGAAGCAGAAAGAAGGGAAGCCGAAAAAAAAACATAAAAAATACGAATAACCATGTTAAAAATGTCACGGACAGCGACGGGTTAGGCTAAAACCGAATAATTAAGCGACAGTCACTCTATCATGCCACCCAATCATCGCATGTGATTAAAATGTAAGCCAAAATTATCTATAATAAAAAACTGTATAAAAAAACCTCTAGTTAGTATACTAGTAAATGTTCATACAAGTTTATTGGAACATCGAAAGCTCTATCTCAGTGGCATGAGAGAGCTATAAACTTTCTAGTCGTGAAGTACGTAAAAGATAATATAATTTTTTGCTAGTCCAATCTAAAAGCTCAACGGCACTGAGTTCTATAACGTGATTCATATAATGCAAACATTTAAACCACTTTCGGAATTAATGGATCTAGTTCTCTTGATGTTTACAAAGTTTTTACACAATGTATGTTTATACACATATCAATTTAAGTTTGCGGTTTAGATATCACAGGACACATAATACAGATGCATAAAAAAGGTATAAACATACTACTTACATTTATAGTTTTGACGGCGCAATATATATGTGATATGTAAAGAAAGTAAAATACGTGAACAGACTGATACCACGAAACTCACTTTTCAGTGATTCACGCAGAGCAGGATGCATATAACCGTGTCAATCATAAGTGGATATTCAGGCAACTGACCCATTAACCACAGATAATTAGAGCCGCCGCGGGTCAGCGGACCCGAAACAGCAAAATGTTATCGCTATAAGCGTTAGAAAAAATCGCGCTGTTACTCGCCTCCGAGCGCCGTTTCGATTCGCCTTATTCGTTTTTTAACTATCCTATTAAACATCGCGGAACCGCATAATGGCTAATAACGATAAAAAAACGCCATATTGGATATGGTGATTATAAAGCGTTAGCGCAGGAAATCTTACAGTTCGCAATCTGCGTTTAAGCAACGTGTAATGACCGGCAGAAACAAACCAGTGGCTCAATGAACAAAATACTCTATCGACTCATCAAAGTAACAAAATATTATATATATAACTCTGATTTATAAGTTTATTACTAGAATTATCTCTTTTATGTTGATTTCACACTCAAGTGCATTTGCTTTTTTGTCCTATTTTTCCGGAATTAAAATTTACCTTTTTATTCTTTAAAAAAACTGTAATTACCTATGCAAAAAGCAATGCAGTTATAAGATAAAAAGCTTTTAAAAAAAGTCGTTACTATTTATGCTTTTGTGTGGTGAGTAAGGTAACCGGAAACACACCAAATCTCAGGATTTTGTATGTATCCATGCGGCGGTTTTCACTTATGATCAAACCCTTGCTTTGTAAGCATGTTAGCTTTTATAGTAAAAAATCATTTTCTCTGTTGTTACATGAGAAAAGTGATAAACAGAATATCTTTAATGATAATAAACATAGTATTGATTATAAAATGCTACAACGAATGGTGGTACTGTCATACTGAAAACAAGAATTTGTAAATTTTTTGTGGTAAATTTTTTTTGCAGAGGCCACCTTGAGGCGTACCAAGCCATTGCCAGTTATACAAACTGTATTACGATATCATCATAGTATTTATATTGTCCCATATTATATTGAACTATTGAATTATAATGTGAAAATATTTAGACATGATTATTTGTTTTATTTATATAAATAAAACAAATAATCATGTCTCAATATTTTCGTTCTGTATTATTAATAATGCCGTATGACAGGCAATATTACGATTTATATTAATTGAAGTTAAGGACATATATAAAAAACTTGTCTAGTCAGTGTTGCTTTATGCAGCGAGAATTGTGGGTCAATCAATTTGAAACAAGGAATTTGCCTCTTCCAAAGTCCGCCAGGGATTATACCCAACTCGATTGTGCATGACATGGTAGTCTCATGGGTTTTTGTTTAAAAACGTCAATTACTTACTACACTTATGTATAAAAAAAATTGAGAAAGAAAGAGCCAATTTATTCTCCTAAAACATTAAAAACATTAGTAATCGACCTTAAATGTCGATAGCAACGTGTTTCGTTAGTAGTTCGTAGTTTGTGAAAACAAATATAATTAAATAAAATTTATGAATAAGGTCCAAAATGTCTAATACGGTGTTACTAATGTTTTCCGAGTTGGGAAGAACAATTAACAAACGCCGAAAAAAGAATTTTTAACTTCAATATTTTTCTTTTCTCAGCTTAAGGGAATCATAATCAATGATACGTTCAATTTTTCTTTAAGTTCGAATTACAGTTACACTTGATAATAGTTACGATTACGTTAACGATTTATATGAAATGACTAAGAAATTATGCTAAACTTTTCGACCCTATTTGCTGTTACTCGGCCCATAGAATAATAACCACTAATAAATGGCCCCGAATGTACCGTTAATTCCTATTTCCTCTTGTTCTGAATGCCTATTGAGACTAGTTTCTGCAATAGACTCGAATTGGGTTGATTGCTATCTAAACGGTCTCTATCAACTACGGGAGATATGTTAAATAAACATATTTGGGACAGATAACAATAAATTAAATTTACAGATTATATAGCATTTTAATTTTCCTTTAATTTGTTGGAAAGAATATTATACTGTCAATAAGTTACATTTGCTAACACTCAGTATTCGCTAAAACACAAGACAACATTACTACAGGAATATTATAATCAATGTTTTTTTTTATTTGTACTACAAACAATCTTTTACTTTTGTAAAAATAAATATCAATCAATCTGTTTACGTACTTAATAAAAGCCGGAAGTATTCCTTGTCATTTTTTCTAAAAATCTAGAAGATTGTTACCACGTACAATATATATTGTGAAATAATATATACATATGTATATAATAAATTTCTAAAACAATCAGAACAGTACATGAATGGAACAGAACAGTATTAATAACAATATATTAAATCATGTGATGTGGATAAAGCTTCAACTTGACCCTGTTTAGCCTTTTTTATAAAATTTATTGAATAATCGTTCATTTTTACTCGTTCGTCTCGTTACCCTAAAAACATTCTTGCAATTTACGACAAAAATTAAGTTCAAGTAAATTTATGCAGTCAGTGCAAGTGCTGGCTTGACGTAGATACAATATCATTATGTTTCTATGACTAATTGATATTTATGGTTTTATGGTAAAAATTCTCTCTAATATATTAACTGTCACTATAATTGCGTAGATAAAGACTGTTATTATATTTGTCGTTCAACCTATGCCTTGTAGGCAGGAACCTAATATAGCGTGCAAAGATTATTGGGGAAATACGCGGTACGAAACAGCATGTCCGCTTCCGAGAAGATAAATGACGGAGGCCGATATAATTGAAGTGTCCGTTTCGCGATTACAATTGCCTTCATCCAGTTATTGTAACGGCCGAAAAAGTTACATGACTGCGCGTGAAAGTGGGCCTGCCATTGACTTCGACGATCGACTAGACCGCCGCTAGACAGTCGCCCCGCGCTACGCACTCTCGACGAAACCGCGCTCACGCCACGTCGACCTACATCGACGTTAATACAAACGATCAAGATTAGTCATGCCGAACAAGAACCGCCATGGTGCCCTACTTGTCCTCTTTGTGTAACTGGCAGTTAGAGCTCTGAGTAGAAGTTGGAAACAGCGACAAAAAGCTCGACAAAAAATTCACCACTTCAATCTGAACGATGTAAGAGTTGGTTGTGTTTTAATAGTTATTAAAGTTTAGAGACCACTATTATAATCTCCACATCAGCCTATCCAGCCGACCTCGTATCCAATTCTGCTCTCGAGCTTACATATGTATGTGACTCAGCGCCATCTGTCACTAACAAACAACATTTCTTTTCCTTGCCGTTTGCATAACATAATACTACTTACTTGACGGCTTTTTGGATTTGACTTCTAAATGAAAAATCGCAAGCTATTATTTGTATTAGTCACTAATCACAACTTCAGGTTGATTTGGAAATAGTAAGCCAATGTACTTTGATGTATATTTTTAGTTGTATATTAAATTGGACTTGTGTAAAATGCCACTGCTCTCTTTAGAATCTACGGGGAACTGCACCTAACATCTTCATTGCGATCGTTTTAAGTTTCTTTTATATATATATATATATATATTTTTTACGTTATATTACTTTATGACTTGATAACATACTTACTTAACTTACTTAACAGCCTATATATGTCCCACTGCTGAGCACAGGCCTCCTCTACAGAGGGTATAAGGGCATAGACCGCCACGCGGACCCACTGCGAATTGGCGGACTTCACATATTTCAGATTTTTGTTTATTGTTTCTTAAATATGCAGGTTTCCTCACGATGTTTTCCTTCACCGTTGAGCACATGGTAAATCGGCACTTAA